>ML779332.1:489385-541578 GCA_009831015.1 Picea engelmannii
CATCTGGTACTTGAACATTTAAGTGGGGTAAAAGGAGGTTGCCCCCTCGAAGAGGCTTATTATCTAAAATTATCTCTTTTTCAAGGCATTGAGTACTTTTTCTGAGGTTTTTCTATGCTATATTGATATTTGGTTCTTAACACTGTGTTTTTGTGGTTGTTGATCTCTTTTCTAAGATGGTGATTCTGGTTGCTTGCAAGAAGAGCATCACAACTTTTAGCCACTGCCAAGCTCTTCTCTGAATGGGTCTGGGTACATTTTGGAATCCCACAAACCATTGTCTCAGATCGGGACAGTCGATTTTTCAGCACATTTTGGTCGAGCCTCTAGTCACTGTTGGACACCAAGCTCACCAAATTCAAAACCTTCCACCCCCAAATAGATGGCCAAACCGAGGTTGTAAATCGAATGATTGTGAATATCCTGCGCATGTATAATTCCAAGAACCCTCACACATGGGATGAGAGTCTTCCCTATGTCCAACATAGCTACAACCGAGCCCTGCATAGCTCAACCGACCACAGCCCCTTCTAGGTGGGGTTGGGATTCCAACCATTGGGTCCCGTTGGGTCCCATAGATGTTGCACTTCTCCTTGTGGTCACATCGATAAACTCCTCTCCTGCTCCAACTGAGGCTGGAAAATCCACCTAGATCATTGAGAGGATCCAACGCATCTGCCAATAGGTTCAGGATATCCTACAAAAGTCCAATGAAAATCACAATAAACGCCATGAACATCGAGTTCCACATAAGTTTCAGGTGGGCGAAAAAGTTTGGTTGCACTTGTAGAAAGAATGCCTTACAGGACCCCATCGGAAGATTCGACCATTCTGTTATGGGCCATACACCATCACCAAGGATGTGGGGGATAATGATTGTGCACTCAACATTCCTCCTTTCCTTGGCCTGCACCCAGTGTTCAACGTGGACCTCCTTCGGCCTTATTTCCCACCATTATTGGATACCTCGGACGTAGAAGAACAATTGACACCAACAGAGCTCAACCTCGACAACATACAACAGGAATTCAGTGATCATATTGTGGACACATATATCAAGGGCACTTGACAACAAATGATCCATCTTTATCGAGTCGTCAAAGTAGGGCAGCTCCTGCACCAAGGCAAGTGGCTCACCCGGGGCCAAATTCAACAAAAGTTTCCTCATCTGATGGGGGAACTCAACGCAATGGAGACCATTGCTTCCTAAGGATGGAGGATTGATACAAATGGATATTGGTGTCCACCCACCTCTTCCAGTTGGATCAAAACAACTTTCTCGCAATTTTGATAATTTACTATTTTTAGCAATTTTTTGGGTCTTGAACTTTTGGAGCCGTTTTGAGGCCCTAAACGACATTTTTTGGGGTATGTTGTGGTTGAAAATTTTCATCATGAAATTGTGTGCAATCGTTGTAGTCCTCAGATAGATATTTCCAATGGGCTATCATATGCCTAAAACGAAGATTGTATGCAAAAGTTACGACCCCGGGAAGTTGTTGTACTGACTTACCCAAACGGGGCCCACATGAGTTTTGTCGCTTCATCTCCTAGGGTTAGGTTTTTGGATGTTTAGGGTTTTTTAAACTCTTGTTTATTGTAAAAATTCCTTGAGAGCCTCATTGCAATGATATTCTTGCGAATGAGTGCAGTCATCACATCTCTTCTCAGAGATAAGCCGCCACCATTCCAACAAGCTTGTTTTCCGCTGCATTTTATAGTTTCAACTTATTTCCTTATTGAATAGAAAACCAGTTTTACTGTATCTCTGTTATTCTGTGTTAAACATCTGGTAATAATCTGTATTCATTTCATTCTTCTCATAAAATCTAGATCAGATATGGTTAAATGTAGGCTTTGAAAACCATAAATCCTCCTTTACATGATCAATTTTATGTGTTAACATACCCCAATGAAGCGGTAATGTGCCACAAATTAGATCTTAACAAACCCTAATAATGTTAGCCTTGGAAAATCAATATCTCCTGAAGAAAAGAAAAACTACTTTAAATTGTTTAAATAATATCAAGATATTTTTGCTTGGTCATACAAAGATTTGAAAATATACAATAAAATGATCATTCAACACAACATTCCTCTTAGGAAACATGTTAAACCTTTTCAACAAAAACTATGGAAATGTCGCCCATCTCTTCAAACTTTAATGCATAAAGAACTTAAAAAATTGTTGGATGCTAATGTTATCTTCTAGGTAATTCACTCTAGATGTGTATCTAATTTAGTACTAGTAAAGAAGAAGTCAAGAGCAATTCGACGGTGTGTAGATTTTAGGAATTTGAACAAAGCCATAAAAAAGGAAACTCTTGTACCCCATATGGAACAAATACTGCAAATTGTCTATGGATCTGAGATGTTCTCACTTTTGGATGGTTTTTATAGATACAATCAAGTCCTAGTCTTGGAAGAAGACCATTTAAAAATAACTTTTCAGACTAAATGGAGATCCTTTTCCTATAAATGCTTTCCCTTTGGGATGATTAATGTAGGGGATACATTTCAGATATCCATGGATGTGGCCTTTAGAGGATTAATAAACAAATGTGTAGTAGCCTACCTTGTTTAGAGACACACATACACATGATGTTAAAAAGTGAAATTTTTTTCAGCTAAGTGTTGGGAAAGAGAAAAGGGCATCCATTCCATTGCATCCAGTAATAATTTCAAGACTATTTGAGCAATGGGGAATATATGTCATAGGGTAAATCAATTAAAACTCATCTAAACAACACAAGTACATACTTTCTACAACAGGTTACTTTACCAAATGGTCAAAATCCACTCCCCTTACTTGTATTAATGAAAAGGTGGTGATCCAGTTCCTAGAGAAACATCTGATTACCATATTTGGGATATTGTTTGTTCATGTTTTTGATAACGTTTATTATTTTTCTTCTACTCTCTTAACTGAATTTTATTTAGAAAAATGTATTATACCAAGGTATTCCTCTAACTACTACCCATAGAGGAATGGGGTTTCAAAATCAACCAACAAAAATGTAATATACCAGATATAAAAGTATGTAGAACATAAATAAAATGCTAGAAATGGCAGAATAACAACAATATAACCAGAACATTCACCATAATAACACTGAAATGATATAAGAATAACAACATAAATAACACTTTGAATCTGAAAGCAATGTTCACGGGCCTCTTCGAGGGGGAAACCTCCAGTTGAGAAGAGCTCTATTACAATAATATCCAAGCTAGGGTTCTCATACCCTCGACTCCTATTTATACTAAATATGTCTATCAAAAGAAGCATCTAGAGGAAGATCCTTCTAGAAGCGAAAGCTTCTATTAGGTCTTCTTACATTCGACTTATTCTATTTTATTGCAAGGCCTTATTAATATTGACCTTTATTACATCTGAACATATTGTTCTACCTATGTGTGGGTTAGGACCCTAACATGTCCTCCCCTTAAAAACAACCTTGTCCTCAAGGCTTGAGATATGGAAATTGTTGCAGAATGGTAGCTGGTTCCCAAGTGGCATCTACTGGAGTTGTATCTTTCCACTAGATTAACACTTCCTTGATGGTTCTCTGATGCAGGCGACCCTCATGTTGGTCCAAAATTGCTTGTGTTTGTAGCCAAATGGATCCTTCTTCGACTAACTTAGGAAGGTTGGTTTGAATTTGTCACTTAGTTCCGATCACCTTCTTAAAGCAGGAAACATGAAAAATAGGATGTAGCTTCAAATGATTGGGCAAAGCTAATTGATAGGTCACCTGTCCCACACACTTGAGAACTATATAAGGACCATAAAATTTGGGTGCTAGCTTCTGACAATGCTCGGCCTTGAGGGAATTCTTCTTGTAAGGTTGCAGGCAAAAAAACACCTGATCCCCTTCTTCAAATTGACGTTCAGAGCGACCTTGATATGCTTGTTGCTTCATGTGATTATGTGCCATGACCAAATTCTCTTTGATGATACGGAGAATAGACTCTCGAACTGTAAGTGTTTGGTCAATCACCTGGACCTTCAAGACACTAGGTAATTATGAGAGAAATAAAGGTGGCTTCTGTCCATATACCGCTTCAAAAGGACTCGTGTGTGTAGTTGTATGTTATGAAGTGTTGTACCACCATTCAACTAGGGGTGACCATTGAGCCCATTGATTTTGATTTTCTGAGGAAAAACACCTCAAATATCTTTCCAAACACTTGTTGATAGCCTCTGTTTGACCATTAGTATGGGGATGATAAGATGTACTGAGATGCAATTGGGTGCCTTGTATCTTGAACAGTTCTTGCCAAAAATTGCTTGTGAAAGTGGGGTCGCGATCATAAACAATAGAGTGTGGCATGCCATGGAGCTTGAATACCTGATCCATGAAAATTTGAGCCATCATGGATGCTATAAACGGGTGTTGAAGAGCGCAGAAATGAGCATACTTGGAAAGGAGATCAACAACCACCATGATGACTGAATTATTTCCCGATTTGGGTAAGCCTGTAATAAAATCCATGGATATGTCCTTCCAAATAGCAGGTGGAATTGGGAGCGGTTGTAGTGTGCCCAAAGATTTGACTGTTTCTCCCTTATTGCATTGACACACATCACATTCAGCCACAAAATTATGAATGTCATGTTTCATACCATCCCAGAAAAAAGAACGTTTGACCCTGTCATAGGTTTTGGTGAACCCGGAGTGCCTCGCTGTCGGTGTAGCATGAAGCTCAGAAAGTACCGTGGTTTTAAGATTTGATTGTTTACTTAAATACAAACAACCTTTGTATCAAATTTCAACATGGATCCAAGAGTACCCTGGAGGAGCTGGAGCAGAGAGGAAATGCCCAAATGCTTAACCAGAAATAAATGTGTATTTACTTGGCAACTCAAACACAATTGCGCGGCAATAGATCTTGTCTGTTTTAATTTGTTTATGTTTTGGTCCCCAAGGGTTAGGTATTCAAGGGTTCTACAGACAAGGGTTTGCCCTGTGTTATATCTCTCTGATATACATGTGGGGTACAACAGTAGTACTCAGCCCAATATCTTAGGGCACTAACTAATGAGGATAGACCGTACCCTTAATCGTACTACTCGACTACCCAGGTACTAGAGAGTATATTCCCGAGTGTTGTTCTCGGTGGCACTATAGCAGTCAGGAAGCTGATCGGTTTATCTAAAGAGGGCTTCAGGAAATCTAGGTCGATCCGTACACAGGTTCAATCTGATGCGCTACCACTTGAAGGGGTACCAACAGGGGTTACAAGGGTGGCCAATAAATGTGCGCTTAAGAACCACTTGTATTTCCTGCGTGTATGAATCCATAAACCGCAGGTTTATGCGCATAACGACAGATCTTTGTGGCTTAAAGACGTCGGAATACGTCTCAACCCTGAAAAAAAAATTAACCACAATTTTTTCCAAGGAAAGTGTTCTGACACCACTTGTAATATACCAGATATAAAAGTATGCAGAATAGAAATAAAATGCTAGAAATGGTAGAATAACAACAATATAACCAGAACATTCACCACAATAGCACTGAAATGATATAAGAATAACAACACAAATAACACTTTGAATCTGAAAGAAATGTTCGCAGGCCTCTTCAAGGGGGAAACCTCCAATTGAGTAGAGCTCTATTACAATAATATCCAAGCTAGGGTTCTCATACCCTCGAATCCTATTTATACTAAATATGTATATCAAAAGAAGAATCTAGAGGAAGAACCTTCTAGAAATGGAAGCTTCTATTAGGTCTTCTTACATTTGACTTATTCTATTTTATTTCAAGGCCTTATTAATATTGACCTTTATTACATATGAATATATTGTTCTACCTATGTGCGGGTTAGGACCCTAACAAAAAATCTTGTCAGGGTCCTAAAAAATACAGTTGAAAAAAATCATAAGAACTAGCATAATTCTCTTCACAACACACTTTGGGATGCTAGGGTAACTCCTAAAGAATCCCTAGGAAATTATCCATACTTTCTAGTTTACAGACATGAATCCATTCTCCCAACCAAATTGTATCTTCCACATCTACAACTCTCCCAAGCCTATAGGGGCCAATCGCTTTCAAGCATAGATCAACATATTGACACACACCTTATGGTAGAGGAAGAAAGAGAGAGGGATAGAAAGAATTTTACAACTCATCAAAAGTTGGTCAAAAGGTGGTTTTATAAACACAAATCCAAAGACAAAAAAATCGATGTGGGAGATCTGGTTTTGAAATGGGACAAAGTAAATGAGCCTAAAGGGAAACATTCAAAATTTCAAAGCCTCTGGCTTGTTCCTTACTAGGTCGTTGAAAATATTGGAGTAGACACATACTAAGGCATGAGATAGAATATTTCCATGTAAATGGACAAGCCCTCAAAATATTATTTTCCTAACTTCTCAACATGCACAACCTTATACTGTATTTCTTTGCTTTGTTTGTTTTTTTTTTTTTTTTTTTGGTTTGTTTGATGTTTTGTTTTGTTTGATTGTTGGTCTTCATGAGGAGTGGTGAAACGATATTGATTCTCAATATTCATGGTGAAAAATGGTAATATAGTTACTTTGATCTCAATGCTTGACCCTCTAAATCATAGTAAGGGTCATTCATTCATAAACGAAGGAATTATTTACACTTTTCTATGCATATCAATTGAGGAATGAACATGTTGTCTTTCTTGTGGTTTGGGAGTCTTTAAGGAAATAATATAAATGAAGAAGAGTATTAAATATGCCTAGAATATGATTCTAGCGAAAGGCCTCACCTCTCTTAGTGAGAATAGGGAAATAAAGGCCTAAGTACCAGTCTCCTTTCTAATTCATTCTTAGTTTTCTACATGTGCCCTTACCAAGAGGTATCCAGTAATGGGTACCTATTGCAATAAAAGTAATAAAAAATAAAGTGGTAAAGAATAAGGAATATTTCAAAGAATGATGATATCAGAGAGGGTATGCATACATGTTTGTCGATGTTATGGATTCTCACTGGTAGTGGAGAAAGATCTATGATATCGACATGCTTTTGTCGGGGCTATGGATGCTTGTTGGTAGTAGAGAAGTGCTAGAAGAATGTCTCAAACACTTAGAGGTTGGAACTTAATTTTATCCTATCATTGGTAGTTTTTTTTCTATATATTTCTTGGGAAAACATGGAACATGGGTCTGTGGTAAAGAGGCATGAAATTGAAAAAGTGACCACAACCAGATAGGATTGTATGTTCCTTGGATCATACGCATACAAATTTGTAAATTATTTTTGAGTTATTATCTCAAACTGAGGTTTTGTTTTGAAATTGTTATATTATTTCGGCTAGGATAAGGATAAGAGATTTTGGTTTCATCCCATGGATCGCCATTTGTTGACAAATCAACACACCCTCAAACGTTTATGAAATTTGAGGTACCACTTTTAAATTTGATATAGTTGTTTTGTGTTTTTATCAACCTTTAAGTTTTGTACTTGGATTAATTTCTTGATCTCTCTAAGTTTGATTCAATCATCGAATAAGCCAGTAACCAAATCCTAAATTAAAACATAATGGCCAACTATCACACTTAACACATATCAACCAAATAAGTGTCAGAAGAAGAAATACGTAATCCTACAAGAAATATTTACTCTTTTGATCAAGATGACGTATGAGATCATATGGGGATGTAAGGTTTAAATAAAAAAATTAAACTTATCATGAATGAACTGATATTCAATGAGCCCATCGAGTGGCATATGATTAACGATGCTTGTTAACACTGAGTAAATCGTTTGGATGAATAAACAACTTACAGAGGTTACCAAAAAATCACTTTAGAACTGGACACTATCCTATTCAGTTCAGAGAGGGATCTCTCTTGTCACTTAGTATCTAATAGATAGGATTTCTTGCTAGATTGATGGCTATGTTTTGATGATTGAAGATATTTTATAAAGTGTTGCTGGAAAGAAGGAGAAGGATCCTTGGAAAATGGAGTCAACCCTGTAGGTGGAGCTCTTCAAAGGAGCAAAGTCTAAGTAGGTGATGAACTTTCAGTTTTAAATTTGTTGTGTAAAATGAAATAAGAAAGAAACATATAAAAAAAATCAGAGAACAATCAAAGATGAATTATGATGAGTGGCACAGAGTCCCCCCTTCTCTCTAAAGGGATTCTCGACCTTCCGATCTTGGATCATTTGTGGTACCAAGTCAGAGTGACTCTTCGGGTCCCTGCAGTTACTCAAAACCACTATACATAGACAGGCCCCTTTTCCCCTAAGTGACCATGGCTATTACCGTAGGTTTATCCCTTCGTGATTCAGACTTCGGGCATATCCCAAGATATTCTTTCGGTTCTTCCCGAAGCGCTCTTATCTGAATCTCCAGACTTCCTCCACATGTCTCTTCGGAATTTCCAGATCAACTATGGTTCGGGTTTCGTGACTTCGTGAAGCTCTAATTATCTCGCCCACGAACCTCCGGAATTCCCACGTTCTCTCCTCGCAATCAATAGTTGATATCAATTCATGACTTCAGACTTTAGACTTTGTGGCTCTGCTTTAACCAAGCCCTCAAAATTCTTGAACTTTGAAGTGCCAAAACTCCTTACGGTCAACCCCGCATAGTTCTCCCAGATCTGACGGTCTAGAATCGTTCACCTCCATCCAGAATGAATCTCGTTCACTGACTTTGGTGAAAACCTCAGGGGTTCCCCTCCTTGAATATTTTTCGTCGCTTTCCCTCCCGATCTTAACATCCTTGACCTTCCTCATCCTTCAAAAAAATTTCTTCGAGACTTAGTCAAAATCTCACCCTGCGTGCACCCTGCAACGATTTTTGTCCACAACTCAACTTCTCCTTGTGGATGATTTCACGCTTTATATAAACATTCTCCAACAAATTCTCTCTCCTATGGTTAAATTCACACTAATCCTCCTAAACTTGTGAGTCTGAAAACTATGTCACACACTCCTTGTGGACATCGATGCACTCCGTGCATACATACATTTCACGGTACCTCTTTTGAGCTTCGAGTCAAACTGACTCAGTCACGCACTCCTTACAGACACTAGGCACACCTTGCACTCGCTCCAAGAAGAGAAACAAATGAAACTTGTTCACTCTCCACAATGACTCATATATTCAACCCTGTAAATGCATTCATGGATACAAGAACAAGAAATAATAGAGAATTGAAAATAAACAAAAAGTCTACCATTCACTCATTCAGATAGACATAATAACAACACACATTTGGGACAATGTTCCTCTTCTATATTCATTCAAATAAATGTTTCATACATTCATACACAACTTCTCTGTAGCTCCCATTTCTTGACTACAATGGCAATATACACATTGGAATCAATAGCCTCTTCTCAGAAACAATACAAAGGTTTATACAAAGGGAATCTTTGATTTATTCCCCCCCAACTACTCTATGCTATTCTATTGAAAATAAAGTCTTTCAACTACTTAACATTTATTACAATAAATATTGGAGTCAGACAGATAAGAGAGAAATCTCCAGATCTGTACTGCAATCCTTCTCATTAAAACAAAATACATTCCCTCATTGATCGTATGCGATGGATCAGCCTTCGATCATTAAAGATGTTCATAAATCAATATCTTTTCCAGATGACATTAATATGCCATCTTTGAAATTCAAAATATTTCAAAATACACGCTAGTGCGCCCAGTTGTCCTCCACACATGCTTTGCTGGCGATGCTCCTGAATCAATAAGTTAAGAATGGAACACAAAGTTTGAAAAATTTGACTCTAAAGCACCATTAAGATGAATTTCAGGCCCTTTAATCTTCAATTTAACAGATGAAAATAAGATGAAGAATAAGAAAACAAGATGTACATACAAATACTAGAGCACAATATTCTGACCAACACCATTAGAATCTTTGTCTTGAAAAGTTCTGGACTTCTGCATTTGTATTTCATTCAGATTCAAAATATTTTTACAATATCAAGAAAAATTTCCTTGCTTCTGTCAACCCCTTTTTACATCAAAAGTGATAAAATATATAAGAGCCTATTTCCACACTAGGATACTAGGAGTCAAAATACTACCACCTCTATGTTGGATCATGTTGCCATTGATGCCAAAGGTTTAACTAATTGATGTCAAAGGATTGATGTTAAGCGATTGATCGATGTCAAAGGATGGATGTCAAGTGATTGATCGATGTCAAGTGATTGATTGATGGCAAGTGATGATTGATTGAATGTTGTCAAAGGATGGATGTCAAAATGATTGATGCCAAATTAATGATTGAATAATGTCAAAGGACAAAGGTTTGATGTATACATGTCTTATCATAGTATATTGATGAATATGGATCAATGAGTTGTCAATTGATACATGATGCATAGATGAAGATGGTTTAATATTTTATTATCATGGTTGATAAGGTGCACAAATGGATGAACTCTAAAGTGGTCCCCTTATGGTGAAATCCATCACAGGAAGACACTTTACGATTGAGTTATCCAAGAAGTCTGGTTGGAGAACCCATGCTTATATGTGGAATAATGAGATGAAGATCAGTGAAGTTGTTGGTGAAACTATCCTAGATGAATAGTACTTGTCATTCCATTTCTGATGGTATGTGGAATGTCACATAACTCCTCATGTTTTGAGAGTTATGTCCCTACGAATATGAAGGACCCTCATATGTAGGCTTGAAGCCCCAAAAAGTCAAACAAGTCAAAGTGTTTGAAAAGAAGAAATTATTATTTAAATGATAAAGTAAATTGACAAAGTCAAGAAGGACTGTTTAAATAATAAAGTGAAGTCAAAAAATCAAAGAAGATTATTTAAATGATAAAGTGAGGTGAAAAAGTCAAGGAGGAATATTTAAATGATAAAGAAATGGAGAAATTTCTATTTATGGAAAGTGAGTGACCCAGAAATGGGTTAAGTGACCTAGAATATGCTTCTATGGAAGCTACTTGGAGAGTATAAATAAGAGGCTAGGGTCTCTTGTGAAGACACATCTAGTGTGTATATTTTTGGTGAGAATATTTGGAGAGAATATCTTATGTGTATCCTTTATGAGCATCTCTTGAGAATGATTGAAGATCTATTCTGAGAGAGAGAGAGAGTATGGAGGATCTCATGAACGCATCAAAGCTTCGGCAAGTTTGAGATCATGACGAAAAAAGTCTCGGAGGTTCAGAAACCCTAGTTTTTGAGGTGTACGCGGGCTGTAGTGATCCAGGGTGCATACACACATGGGTTGTATGAAGCCAGGGCGCATACAGTGGATGAAGTCATGGATATTGGTGTGTGCACTGATTCCAAGCTCTTGAAGACTGAAGCAGGTTCCAAATCTACATTCTATGGGCTCAAATCTTCCATAGATACTCTGGTATGGTTTTATTGTTGTCTTGATGGATACTCTTGTTTTTTCTATGGTGAATGCTCAAGGCATTCTTGGTATGGTTTTTGTGATGTGGTTTGTGTTGGTTGATGGAGTGAACAACACTCTTATGATTCAACATTGATATTATGGCTATAGTATACTAGGTGTTTATACATGATTGAGTAGAATTCATTGTGTACGGTTGAGGAGCATGAGTAGGTTGTTGGAGAGATTGGATGTGTTGTGACTGGATGTGGGTCAGATTGGACAGTGATAGACAGAAGAGAATGTGATTGCAGGTTGCAGAGGTTCTAAGTATGTGATGAAAAGGAAAACCCTAGTTTCCCATAAGTATACACAGGTTGTAGTATAGACTGGTCGTGTACATACGCAGTCTGTACTACTGGTAGGGCACATACATACGCGTGTTTCACTACCGACATGGTGCGTACCTATGAAAAAATGATATCTGTTGAGGATTTTTTCCTCATCTCAGTTGGTGTTGAGGGTGTAAGATAAGTCTTTCATTATAGAGCTAGTGCTCTTGTAGAGTTGTAATCTATTTAGTTGTTGCTAAAAAACCCCAAGGATTGTAGTTTGTAATAAAAATAAAATTGTACATACATCTTGTGTTCTTTGTGTTCCTTGTGGTCATGATTTGTTGATGATATATTGTTGATATATGTTGTTGATATGTGTTCACATTTAACTGGTTATAAATAACATAAATGAGTAATGAGTTAATGGTGATTGCTTACTAATGATTTTTGTGTAAGAGGGAAGTTTGTGAAAAAGAGCCCTACACTGTTCACCCCCCCCTCTTAGTGTAGTCGGTGCGTCCAACAATTGGTATCAGAGCAAGCCTTCACTATAAGCCTTAACAAGCTTGAAGGAGATCTATAAACACACAAATGGATGATGAAGTTACAATCCTTGATGAGGAAAACTATTCTACTTGGAGAATATAAATGAGAGTACATTTGAAAGAGATGGGAAAGGGTATTTGGAAGGAATCCATTGGTGGATCAGTTTCTTTGAAGAACAAGTCAAAGTATGCAGCTCAAAGGGAAGGAAAGAAGAATGATTCATTGGCTCTCAAGAACATTCTTAGTGGACTCTCAAGTCCTATCAAAGAGAGAATGGGAAAATGCAATTCCGCCAAGGATATATGGCTAAAGCTAGAGGAGACATATCAAAGAAAGAAAGAAAGTATTGAAGACCACTCCATCAATATCATTAAAGGTAAAGAATCTCCAACTCTTGATTGCATATGTGATGATGTTGAAGGGATTTCAAATGAAGGTAAATAATCATGTGATGATATTGACAAAAAGGAACATCTTGAAGACATTTCAAATGAAGGTAATGATGTTGAAAAAAAGGAAGACCTTGAAGACATTTCAAATAAAGGTGAAGAATCTCCACAAACCCTTGATTGCAAAAATTCAAAATGTGATGATGTTGAATTTTTCTCTACTAGTGGAGAAGAAAATCTAGAGATAGTTGGTATACAATTATTTGATTGTTATACCATGGAAGAAATAGAAGAAAATCTATTGGAGCTTAAAGAGAAAGTTGAAATGAGTCTAGATGAATATAGCAATGACCACTATTATATAGACTATATCTATCTTTCAGATAACACTAAGAAGTTTCTTAAGAAGAGTCAAAAGCACATATTGAAGTTAAAGGAAATGCTCAAGGAAAAAAAAAAGAGCAATACGACTCAATTAGAAGAAAAGGAAGAAGATATCACAAGACTAAAGAATGAAAAATAAGACAAGAAGGTAGATGATGAGATTAGAAAAAGTTTTGAAACTATTGTCCATATCAAGACCCAAATTGAAGAAGCCAAAAGGGTAGAGGAACTATTGAGGTTTCAAATAAATGAAAAGGAAGAGTCATGTTGTAAGTTAGAAGCTGAAATTGTTGATCTTAGAAAGAAAGTGGAGAAGTCAAGCAAATTCTTGAATAGCTCACAAAGCTTGAATGAGATCTTGGAAAGTCAAAGATCACCAAATGATAAATCAGGTCTTGGATACAAGAAATAAGCTACACATGTTGAAGAAAGCACCTCAAAGAAGCATGAGGTAAGTCCCTCACTCTCAAAGGAAGAAGATAATGTTGCAAGTCAACCATCTACACAAGGCAAGGAAAATTTCAAAAGAACAAAGCAAGGAAGAGCTCAAGAAAAGGGATGGACACCAAAGCAAAGGTATGAATGTGTTTTTCATGGTCAATGTTATTCATGTAATTAATATGGTCACAAAGATTTGGAATGAAGATCCTATGCAAGGAGAAATAATTTAATATTTCATAACACCATAAGGTGTTGGAGATGTGATCAAGTAGGACACATTGTTGTTCATTGTCACGGCATGAGATGCTACAACTGTAGTGTATTTGGCCACAAATCCCAGGATTGTTGGAACACAAGAAGAAAGTCCATGATGAGGAATTCATATAGAATGACTAGAAGAAGAAATAAAGTAAGGAAGGGAGACATCTTTGAAAATATGGAAGCTCAGAGCTCAATTTTTGAGAAGCAGGGACACCTTCAGAAGTGGGTGAATAAGACTGAATAGCCAGAGTAGAATGGAAGCCTTAAGGGAGGCTCAAGTGTGTCATCTACTGAAGCATACATGGGTGACAGTGGTAATAGTCACATACATATGTAGGATGACCTTGAATAGGTCACATACATATGCAATCTCTCTGTGTAGCAAGCTGTGTATATGTGGTAAAGCCTAGGGAAAAAGGCTATGCACATGGGTTGCAGCTTGATGTGATGGTATAAATTTGGGATGCAGAGTTTGACATAGTTTGTGCAAGTTTTGAAATTTTTTGTTGTAGATTTTCACATATTAGATTATGTAAGGTGATGATATAAAATGAAAGGATATCCTAGATGAATGGCGCTAAACCATGAGTATAGATTGAGGCATTTTTTGTTGAAGAACAATGTTGGTTATGACTGTGAAGTTATGGCACCTTGGTTATATGATATATCTTGATCATGCTATCTAGAGATGTCATCGATCTATTGAAGCACACTACTAGTACATGTATTTTTTAGTATTTTTTGTAGTGAATGGAGGATTGAGGATGATCTATTAATGTACATGGCTAGTACATATTTGAGTTTCATTGATATATCTTATGATGTATTATTGGAAGCATATTTGTTGATCTTGGTGCATGCATTTGGCATATGGTTGGACTACATATTGGGACATGTAGTTGGTAAGTTGATGTGAGGTGCATTGTCGATCATGTTGTACAACATTGAGGAGTCATAGCTTGATCTATAGTTGATGCATTATTGGTACACCACTAGTACACTTGGTAGAGGAACTTACTAGCATTTTGATTGGCACATGTTTTATGATGTCTTTGCCATACATGGATGAGGATTCATTTTGTTGTGGTATTGGTACATGTTGATATACATGTTTGGTACACTCATAGATGGTATAATTTTGGATGATAATAATTGGCTAAAAGTACACCATTGGTATGGTTTGATTGGAATAGACTTTGGTACATGATGTATTGGATGATATAGTTGAGAAACTTGATTGAGATACATGATTGTGATACTTGGTTCATGGTGGAGACATATCATGAGTGATATGAAACTTTTTTGGCATGTTGATAGATGAACATGGTTGGTATGTTGGTAGAGGCATATGGTTGTGTTGGCACAGGGGCAGACCCAGGGTTCAACGCTACAACAACGCACCAATAAAACCATAACTACCGGCCATTTCAGCAACACCTACGAAGAAGATGAAGTCTTAACTGAGGTAGAGGTAGGGGTGGTTGCAGGACTCAGGTGTCTGCAACCTTAGTTGGGACATAGATCTGTGATTGCAATACTTAACAGAGCACTTAGCACTGACAATTCATCTATATTCAACCACGGTCTATTTCACAGATAAAACATAGCATCGCATCATTCATTCAGATATGATGTATCTAAGCACTTATCGTAGAGAAGTAGGTTATATCTAACAGATTCAGGCACTAATCACATTCATATAAGTCAGATCTAACATCCATATACATCATTAGCACAAAGAATAAACAAATATATCTATCTATATCAAAGAACTGAGAAAGTAAAGACATAAACACATCAATACATCGCGCAAAGCAGAGAAACACAACATATATGTGGTTCACCCCCACCGTGGGGCTACGTCCACAAACTCTTCTTTTTTATTATCTTCTTCAATAAGTTACATCCATAGAGCCTCAAAACCCTACTCTGCATAGGACAGGAGATTTGTGCATCTTGCTAGATCCTCCTTCCCCAAGTAGATCTAAGCACACATCCTTCCATGGCCTCTTACAATGACTTGCACTTAGCTCTGCAAGTCTCGCACAGTATGCACATAGCACTTTACAATATTTATCACACAAATCCAACTCTAACACTTAGTTATTCCTTATGATCCCCCTTAATTACATCGCCTAGCCTTCTATTTATAATTTACAAAATAGGCCAAAACATGGGTAAACCCATGGGACGACATCCCATACCCGTTACATAATCCCAAATACCAAAAAGGACCCAAAAAGGGGCCGAGATCCAACGATCTCTTCTTCGTCTTGCGCTCTGCCTTCGACAGGATGTCGAAGTCCAAAAATGGGTCAAACTTGAGCAAGGATCTCCCAAAACTTGGTCAAGAGCCAACAGGCCCCCAACACTCACCTATGACTCGTCCAGAGTCACTCTGATCTGGGTAGTTCTGCTTCAAAATCCTCAAGTATAGCTCAAGCTTCTTTGAATTGTTGTTGTGCCTTGGCCTCCTGTTCAAAAAACTCTTAGATGACTGTTTCATTGACAGGTCCCTCTAGGAATTGTTCAACTATAGTGACAACCTGCTCTAGTTTTTCTCCTCGTCCTTCTACCTCTGTGAAGAATTGGTAAGCCTTATCTTGTACAGGTTGGAGCCTCTGAGTTACTTCCATAACTATACTCTGGATAGTGTGGATATGTTGTTGGGCAGTGCGTTTATCTTGGGAGTGCTTCATTCTTTCCATAGCTGACAGGGGATTCAGTTGTGCTTGTATCGTTTCGGCTTGATACTTCACATATTGGAGCTGCAACTCTAGTGCCTTCATTTATGGATTCTCAGTGAGTTTCTCATAGGTCTGGGCACTACAATCAGTGAGTTTCTTATCTTCCATAGCAGGGGATTTTATTCTCTCAATTTTGCTTCGAGCAGTTGCTTCTCTTTGATCCCTTACATCCTGTGGAGTCTCAGACACTACGCAGATCTCTAAGTCTACTATGCATTGTTGTAGTTGTTGGATAACTTATGTGAGCTGATCTACTTGTTGCGTGACTCGATCCTCTACCTTTATTTCTATGACTATCATAGAACGAAGTGCTCTGTAGACCGCTTCTTTCACTTTGAGTTTCTCTGCAAGCAACTGTTCTTTTCCTTGCTGTAGCTATGATTTTTCTTCATCAAACTTTCCTTGAAGAGAAATCTTTTCCTATTCTGCATCTGGGTGTTTCTCTACAAGTACTCCTTTCATTTACATCAATTCCTAGGTGGCTTCTTTTGTTTCCTCTTGTTCTCGTCGAAGGCAAGCTTTGATTTTCTCAGCTAGTTGGTGGAGTTGGGCTGGCTCATCTCCAAACTCTAGTTCTCCTGATGGTAGGGGTGTAGTGGATACTGTGCAGCTGGACTGAAGGGTCTATTGTACCCCTCGAAGTTTGAATTCAATCCTATCATACATTTCTTCCTTCTTCTCTCCTTTTTTCTCTACTATCTCTAGTGAAGCATCATTCAGGGTGGCTATGATGAAGTCAAAATCATTAGAGGTGAGGACAGTCTGCATCTTGGTCATGGAGGCTTTTGATTTCTTCCTAGAAGAAGGTTTCAGGGGGGAAACCTTCCTCTTCTTCAACGGGTCAACTTCGTCTCTAGACGATGTTACTTCGCCCGGTCTCTGTTTAGTTTCTACTTCGTCACCACCCCCTCGATCAGGTTACATGGAAGAATTCTTCACTGAGGTGCTACTTAATTTTTGGACCTCCTCAGTCTTCTTCTGTCTGTTGATTCTGGGTGTATTATGTTCTTTATGAGTGTCTTCTAGGCTGTCAATATCATATATCTCTCCAGGGTTGGTGGGGATAAGGAGGTCAGTGAACCATTCCTTGGTGATCTCCTCAAGGTATTCTTCTGTAAGTTTGTAATATGACTGGAGATGCTCTTGATGTTCATCTGTTCATGTTGTAATGTATATAAAGATTCAATATGTGTTAAAATTCATTAGTGGTCGGAACCTTTGTAGGGTGTTTGGAGACATGTGAGGCTCAGCTTCGATGGCTCGCTTTAGCTGGAGGTAGTATGTATGAAACACAATGTTCGGCTGCCACTGTTTGCTCATATCAGTTGAATACCACAACATAGTGAACTTCATGGCAAGTGGTTCAAATGGCTCTATGTCGGGGAAGGTCACTCCTTTCGGCATCTCCCAGGAAACAAATGAAATGAGGACCAGGAGCTAGATGAAATGAAATTCATAACCCTGATCCTATGCTTCTTGACAATCTAGTTCCAACTGGTTAACTAGGTACTCCACCCAGTTCATCTATAGGCCTTTCGCGCACTTCCCTATGAGGTCAACAAAAAATCTGGTGACCTACATAGGTTGGTTCTTCCTTACTAACTTTCCAGCTATCAGTTAACATGTGAGGCACACAACTCCACTCTGGATGGAAGCTACCTTGTATCCTCTTGTTCCCTTCTCAACATCACCATATGTATCCTTGATATTTTGTGCAAGTGCGCGATCTGCGGCTTTTCCTAGATAAAATTTCTATGGGTCGGGTCCTTGCAAGTTGCATACTCAGTCCTGTGATCCTATGGATCAACATTGGATCAAATGTAATGTGGTGGTCTAGACATAAGTAGCCTCCATGGTAACATGACAGTAGCAACTTGACACATGCATTGACTTCCTAGTGTCTTCCGAAATGTGGCATCTTCATAACATTCCGCAGGGTGTACTGCGCAAGGTTCACCATCCATGACTTAGGGATGATCTTCGAGTTCTTCCCTTTAGTTCTAGTTAGGTACTTGTATGGGGAAAGCATACCATAGATATTTCAATCTTTGAGGTTGAAGTCGTTGAACTTGAATGCTCTAATATTTTCCTACTCTGTTCGAACTGCACGTATACCCTTCGGGAGGTACACAGTGACCATAGTGTACTCGAAGTCTCTTGGCACACTATCATGATTCATCGCACCAACCAGAGGTGGGATGTAATCGGGAAATATGGATGGAATCAAATTCACGTTTTCTAGGTCATCTTTATTCATGGTTCTCTTCTCTACTGATGGTCGAGATGGCCCTGATCTGCGAGCAGTCAACGGAGAGGCTTGCAGTCCTCTCGTCGATGATGCTTGTACAATTGTAGACATCGACATGACTCTTTTAGTCATGATATCGATCAGAACTTCTTCGAAAACTCTCTTTGCAGTGCTGAACTTGTCCAACATACATGCTCAGGGCTGGAAATATTCAAGTTCTAGGAGTAACTTAGACACTGCAATAGGATAGAAGGCAATGGCACAATGATCATTGAGTAAAATAAACAAGTCTACGGGCTCAAATTCATGGTTAGAAAAAGTGTTATCGGTGCATGGAGCAACTGGTTAAATAGATAACTTGGCAACGGATTGCTTACAATTGTTGCGAAATCTTCATTAACTCTGTTTTGTCCGTTATGGAACAGTCCAATGGTCTGGTGGCGAACCATAAATTCCTTTCTACCCGTTTGGGGGGTTGGACGAACAGTTATATCGTTTCCAATGGCTATATTTCTTCACCATGGCGAAGTGCCATGTGATGTTGTTCTGGTATCTCGACGAAGCTCCAATTCTGTAGATTTTCCTTCTGTGAAGTTCCCTCTGGAACCTTCGGTAACTTGTCGATATTAGCTCTCTTCTTACTTAGTTTTCTATCTTTCTTTCCAGTGAGCTTCGTCTTGGTATTCATTTTTCCATTCTGATTCTTATCTTTTTTTGGCATAGGTACTCCGCACTGTTGAGATTATTTCCTAAGAGTTGAGGGTGATACTTCTTATTTATCTAGAATAGGTACTTCAATATGATGTGGGTCTTCTAGTGTTCTTGCAACTTCGACATCCGGGTCTCTAGTGTTAAATAGATTCAATCTATTATTTTGTTCTTCAATTAAGTGTGTGATCCTTCTAGTCATGAAATCTTTTAACTCTTGCTTCTTCTGCTCTAAAACGTCTTTTTCTTCTTGCCTTCTAGCCTAATTTATTTCAATCCAAGGTTTTCCTAGTAACATGGTAAATGGGGTGTTCTCAATAAATTTAATAATCTCAAAATATTCCTCTATTGAAGTTCCATTAGCATTCATAGATATCTGGGTGAGCTTTCCACACAGGTTTATCAACTTTCCTCTAAATAGACCTATTCCTCCCAATGAAGCAGTCATAGCAGGTTTCCCTAAAAGTTACCAAGTTCTTGCTGTCATGATATTCACATGTGTTTCCTCATTGAGAACAAAGTCAATGTCGAAGTCTCCTATTCTTTCTTCAAGGCATTCTTTTTCTTTGAATATCTCTGACAAACTGACATGCCGATGGTCATTCAGTTTATCTGTAGCAACACTTTCTCATATTCTTTCTGGGGTTCTTCCATAATCATAATTTATGGATCTACCTTAGGGTTTTCTTGTCTCATGTTCATTTCTTCAATCTTAGCAATCATTCTAGGGCAATCCAATACTTCATGGTTCATATCTTTGCAACAAAGACAACTAAGTCTTCTCCTAGGGCATTCCTTAGCAAGATGTCCTGGTTTTCTGCAACTGTAACAGAGGGTTAACACTCTCTTTATTTTAAATGATCCCCAACCTTTCGTGTACTGAGCGCTAGAATAATCGTAGCTAGCTTGCAAACATTTCTTTCTAGGATCATGTATCCATTTGTTAGTCCAAACATTCTTTCTATGCATAGGTATAACATATCTTTCACTATTCTTATCAGATCTACTCATATCAAACCTTCTTTCATCTATCAGTGCCCTAGTTTTCAAGCTAGGACAAAATCTATCAAACATACCTAGATCCATACTTTAGAAACAAAAATCTCCACTTATCTTACTTCTATAGAGAACAAAGATTTCATATCTAGAACTTTTCACTATTCTTACCTTTATCAGAGCACAAAGCTTGCAGATCTTACCTCTTTTAGTCAAGAATTATTACTTTTACCTTTCTCAGAGCACAAAGCTTTCAGATCTTTCCTCTTTTACTCAAGAATTCTTACTTTTACTTTTCTCAGAGCACAAAGTTTTCAGATCTTTCCTCTTTTCTTTAGATCAGAATTCTTTTATTTTGCACAGAGATTCTTAAACTAAGTAGAGTAGTGTGCACTAGAGCGATAGATCTACGCACAGAGATTTCATAGTTTTAGGATAGATCTTTGCACAAAGATTCTTCTTCCTTAGTTCCAAGAAATCACAGTTTTAGGTCTGATCTTTGCACAAAGCATCTTCTTCCTTAGTTCCTAGCAATCATATTTTCAGGTCTCGGCATTAGAACCATTTGTTGGAATAGGGGTAGACCCAGGGTTCAATGCTACAACAACGCACCAACAAAACCCTAACTACCGACCCTTTTGGCAACACCTGCGAAGCAAATGAAGTCTCACTAGAGGTAGAGGAAGGGGTGGTTTCAGGACTCAGGTGTCTACAACCTTAGCTAGGAAAAATATATGTGATTTTAATAATTAACAAAGAACTTAGCACCGACAATTCATCAATATTCAACCACTATCTACTTCACAAATAAAAAAAAGCATCACATCATTCATCTAGATCTGATGTATCTAATCACTTATCATAGAGAAGTAGGTTAGATCTAACAGATTCTGACACTAAGAAAATTCATATAAGTCAGATCTAACATCCATATACATCATTAGCACAAAGCATAAATATATCTATCTATCTATATCACAACACTTAGCAAGTAAAGACATAAACACATCAAGACATCACACAAAGTAGAGAAACACATAATATACGTGGTTCACCCCCACCCTAGGGCTACGTCCACCAACTCTTCTTATTTATTATCTTCTTCAATAGGTTACATGCACAGAGCCTTAAAACCCTACTCGGCATAGGACAGGAGATCTACGCAGCTCACTAGATCCTCCTTCCCTGAGTATATCTAAGAACACAACCTTCCATGGTCTCTTACAATGACTTGCACTTATCTCTACAAGTACCACACAGTATGCACATAGCACTTTACAATCTTGATCACATAGATACAACTCTAGCACTTAGCTATTCCTTATGATCCCCCTTCATTACATTTCCTAGCCTTCTATTGATACTTTAAAAAATAGGCCTAAACATGGGTAAACCCATGGGACGACATCCCATACTCGTTACATAATCCCAAATCCCAAAAAGGAACAAAAAACGGGCCGATATCTGGAGATCTCTGCTTTGTCTTGCGCTCCGCCTTCGATGGGTTGTCGAAGTCCAAAAATAGGTCAAACTTGACCAAGGATCTCCCAAAACTTGGTCAAGGGCCAACAGGTTGATACACTCCATTGATGATATCTTATGGCACATTGTATGGTGTTTATGTACATGGTTGATGTACATGGGTGTTGTGCATGGTGGGCACACAATTTGGTATATGATGTACTTGGCTGATATTCGTGATTCTCTATTTCATTGTTGACATATCCTTTGTTTCATGGTATGGCATGAGTTTTGATGCATGGATAGGTCCAAGGTGTTATCACATATAATTGTAAGGGGGTACTTTCCCTAAGGATTTGGCCCTTGGGAGGAGAAAATGTGAAAAAATGGGTTTAAAATCCCACCATATGAATTTATCCAAAGTCGAGGTGTATGAAGGCGGGGAACAGGTGGAAACATATCAAAATTTCGCTTACTCATGGGTGAACAAAAGTTTAGCGGAGACACCAAAAGTAGTCAGCATGCCCAGATATCACCTCTCCCTCATATCGATGATCGTTGATCATATCGGGGCCTCAACATGTGTGACCGTTAAAATTTGAAGGGCAGGTCGGGTTTGAAACCACGGTTTTGTTGAGAAGTGATGTGTCAATCGGAGACACATATCGGACCCAAAAGAGGTGAAGAGTCAAACCACTTTTTGCAACCCCGAAATGCACATGTGTGTATAACGCCCTATCCTGGGTAGACAAGTGGTTGTTGCACAACTGTCCCACTGTCAATTATCCTCCCCTCACTGTCTCGCCTGTCACATATCCCCTTCTCATGTCTCACCACCTGTACCACTTCACTCCACGCCACTTCCAACTGTGTCAGGTCCCCACTCCATTACCTAGCACCTCGCGGCCTCCCCTCTGCCTCCTTGTCATCTTCTTGCTCCACATCACCTCCGTCCCATTACACCTCAGCTCCCGCATGTGTGGGCCGCACGCTATCCGCAATATCCTCTTCCCATCCATGATTGCTCACCTGGCCAATATCTCGTCCGCTATTCCATGCCAAGCACGCCAATCACTTCGTCACCAGCCACGTCTGCTATCAAACCTCCCCACAACATCTAACTTAGATATAGATGGAAGAATGAAGAGGCTACCAAATTTCACAGGTGCAATGCTGACTTGGGCCTTCTTGATCTCAATGAAGTAGTTATTGAAGTTAGTTGGTGGTGTTTGAACATCATTTCCACCATAAATGGAAATCCTGCTAAAGCACTGTCAGCAAGTCGGCTCAGCTGCAGAACCTTCTTGAAGAACAATTGTGTCTGACAGAGCTCGCTTCTGACAGGAGACTCCATGCACAGTATTCTAGGAAGCATGCAAACACAATTTATTAAATGAAATGACTCAAACATGTCTCTTTTGTTTTGGATTTGAGTATATAGGAGTCATTTTGATATTTTGTGAGGGTCTATGGTTGAGCTACGCTCATGGATTGTAAAGTTTTAATGAAGCTATGGTTCAGTCAGTTTCCTTTCATCTCTCTGTAACATATATGTTAGAACCCTCGGGCATGGATGATCCAGTTGAGGGTGGTTATGTTTTTGTGATGTAGGTTTGATCACAGTGACATCACAACCAGTTTTAATCAGTTTCCTTTGTTGTATTTTCCCTCTTACATTGAAGGGCTCGGGCATGGATGATAAAGTCGAGTTGTTGTACCTTAATTTTGATGTATGTTTGAACATTTTGTTGTTATGAGTGTTTTTCTTAAATATACTTTAGTGTCTGAAACTTCGAATCTAAGAGGATCTTGTTTTCTGAGTTTTTCCCCTATAGGCTTCTGGAAGATCGGATGTCTATAGAAGACCTCTTCATTTTCCTCAATTTATTCCCCCTACTAACCCTTACTACAACTTACTGATTGATATTAGATTGAGACCTCACTTGCCTATGCATTCTGACCCAGTTTTCTGAGTTAAAGCGATATAATCCTGAGTCTGCTTCCATTAGATCCCCTCTGTCGCAATCCATAGGTGACTTCTGGTGCTAACATTTCTGGCACCGTTGTCGAGGAATGAATTGAAGACATTTCCCTGGGATAGAATGGAAAATAAGATTTTGATTATGAAGGTGCATCAGATATCATAACCATTGAATATTCCAACTGTGCACCTAGTGACTCCACTATTTCAGCTGACCCAGAGAGGATTATTTAAGAGAAAGAAATCTTTCTCAGAAGGTTTTTTGCTGCTGTCCCGAATTGACAAGCTCTCTGGGAGAATGATTATGACCAGATCTGTTCTTTGATGGTGAACAAAGACTAGACACTTTTAAGCTACACATCATTCACCTGGCAACTCCATGATTAAATAACCCGATGGAGACTCCACTGGTTTGAAATGGACAAGATCTTAGCTCAGAGGTTTTCTTTCTGTGATTTTTCAAAAATAGTTGGTTTCCCTAATCCACTACCTAGTATAGATGAATGGGAAATTAGCCTTCCTAAATTTCAAGGAGAAGAGTGGGAAGTACCAGCTGAACATTTGCTGAACTTTCATGTTTTTATTCATCGACTTCATATCATGCATGAAGATGTTCAAATTAAGCTTTTCAAGTATTCATTAAAGGGAATTTCTCATGATTGGTGTTGATCTCTTCCTATTGCAAGCATCATCTCTTTGACGGGTTTTCATGCATCTTTCATTTCGTTTTGTAAAGATTATTTTTCAGCAAAGTATCTTTACAAAAAATGTTGTGATGAGTTTTCTTTTCTTTATAAAGATTCTACTTATCACAAATACCATATTTATGATGAAGTTGTTATTGTGGAAGAAATAATTTTCCATGAAGAGCAAGAGGTGTTGAATGATATTCATTATGATAGAAACAATATAGAAACGTATGGAATCATATTAGACGTCTCCGTTGTTTTAAGCATTCATGAATATCAACATGTCTCTTTTGAATATCCCAATGTCGAAGAGTAAGTGTATTCTGCAGAAGATTTTTCTCCTGACTATGAAGCTGAGATAGATGAAGATCTAGAAGCAAAAGCTAGGGAATATTCCTCTATGTTTTTTCCTAGTTTTTCAGAGTCGAAGGCAGGGTTTGTTTTCTTCTCTTATAAAGGAGATGCAGAGGATATCTCAGTCCTCGAAACAAAGATTCTTGGCAGCCCTACTTATGACGAAGAAGTGATTTTGGATATTAGTCGAGTAAAAACAACTTACGATGGATATCCCAACGAAAATGATGAAGAGCATAGCTCTCCCATGGTTCCGGTTTATTATGATTGTGAATTTGATCCTTGGGAAATCCATGAAGGAGAAAAGGAGGAGACAAATGAGAAGATATCACCTCCTACCAGCCAACCTATGTATGAAAACTTTGAATCAAATTCTAAGCTAGATATGAAGGATTTCCAAGAGAATGAAACATAACCTTTTCCTTTATACATTGAAGAAAAACATTATGTGGAAATCAGTCATCCTGGGGCTACAGAATACCAAGAGAAGAGATTTCACATGGGTCATGTTTATGATGATTATGAATCTGAACCTTGGGAGAGCCATGAAACAGAAGAGGGAGAGCCAAATGAGCAGTTTATATCCTGACCTGAGCCTGTGAGTGAGAAACCATCACCTGGGATCAGTCAACCTGCATCAATCGTTCACTCACCTGCGCTTTCCAGAGACATTCAGTTGTGTGTGAACAACTATGGGATAGAGCATGTTTTTTGCCACTACCCCAGTAAATTTTCTCACTCATTCTATGATCCTGTAGGGGAATACATGGAGTTTCTTTTCCTCCATGATTTTAAGCCTCCAAGTCTTATCCCACCATTGTCATCTAGAGGAAAGTTGAAGGATGTAATCAACATGCTGTCATGGTTGCATTATGTATTATCAATCACTAACAGAGTAAAAGAGCTTCCAATTAGGAAGATACTTGAATGGATATGGTGGAAGTTTTCTTTCACCTAACACTTTGTAAAAATCAATTAGTCTAGGAATGTACATAAATAAGCTCCTCCTGGAGCCAATGTATTTTGATTTCATTTTTAGGATAGTTTTCTTGTCGACCTTTAATCCTCAATAGGATGTTTTTTGAGCATGACTCCATAGCCCAAAAGAAGGCGACTGAAACTATAAAAGGAGATCTTAGAGCCTAGTAGGGATGACTCTATCCCCCATGGAGCCTAATGGTATCACATATAATTGTCAGGGGGTGTTTTCCCTAAGGATTTGGCCCTTGGGTGGAGAAAATGCAAGAAAAGGGGTTTAAAAACTCACCATATGCATTATATACAAATTCAAGGTGTATAAAGGCGGGGAACAAGTGGCAACAAATCAACATTTCGCTGACTCATAGGCAGATAAAATTTTGGCGGAGGCACCAAAAGTAGCCAGCGTGCAAAGATCTCACCTCTCCCCTAGATTGAAGGATGTTGATCATATCAGGGCCTCAACATGCAATGACGTTAAAATTTGAAGGGTGGGTCGGGTTTGAAACCACGATTTTACGGAGAAGTGACATGTTAGTCGAAGACGCATATCAAGCCCAAACGCGGTGAAGATTCAAACCACTTTTCGCAGCCCTGATATGCGCATGTGCATATAACACCCTATCCCAAGTCGACAAGTGGCCTCTCCACAGCTGTCCCGATGGCACCTATCCTCCACTCACCGTCCCACCTCTCGCATATCCCCTTCTCATCCCCCGCCACCTGTACCACTTCGCTCCATGCCACTTCCACCTTTGTTGGGTTCCCACTCCTTTACCTAGTGCCTCATGGCGTCCACTCTGCCTCCTCATCATATTCTTGCTCCACATAACCTCTATCCCATTACACCTCAGCTCCCACTTGTGTGGTCCCCATGCTATCCACAGTCTCCTCTTCCCATCCACGACTGCTCACCTGGCCAATCTCTCATCTGCTATTCCATGTCGAGCACGCCAATCACTTCGTCAGTAGCCACATATTTTGTCATACCTCCCCGCAACATCCGAGTTAGATCCAGATGGAAGAATGTAGAGGCCACCAAATTCCATAGGTGTAGTGCCGACTTGGGCCTACTTGATCCTGATGAAGTAGTTATTGAATTTAGTTGGTGGTGGTTGAACATCGTTTCCAACATAAATAGAAATCTTGATAAATGATTGTCCACAAGTCGGCTTAGCTACATAACAATCCTAAAGCACGATTGTGTCTGACAGAGCTCTCTTCTGATAGGAGACTACATGCACAGTCTGTCAGGAAGCATGCAAACTTAATTCCTTAAATGCAATGAATCAAAGATGTCTCTGTTATTTTTTCTCTGAGTATATAGGAGTCATTTTGATATTTTATGAGGTTCGATGGTTGAGATACACTCTCAGATTGTAAAGTTTTAATGAAGCTCTGGTTCTTCAGGTTATGTATCTATATTTGAGACTTCTTGTTTAATGTAAGTCAGTTTCCTTTCATCTCTCTATAATAACTTTGTTAGAACCCTCGAGCATGGATGATCCAGTCAAGGGTAGTTAGGTTTTTGTGATGTAGGTTTGATCACAGTGACATCACAACCAATTTTAATCAGTTTCTTGTGTTGTCTTTTCCCTCTTACACTGAAGAGATCGGGCATGGATGATCCAGTCGATTTATTGAAGCTGAATTGTGATGTATGTTTGATCATTTTGTTGTTATGACTGTGTTTCTTAAATATACTTCAGTGTCTGAAACTTCAAATCCAAGAGGATCTTTTTTTCTTAGTTTTTCCCCTATAGGTTGCTGGAAGATCGAATGTCCATAGAAGACCTCTTCATTTTCCTCAATTTCTTCCCCCTACTCACCCTTACTACAACTTACTGATTGAATTTAGATTGAGACCTCACTTGCCTGTGCATTCCAGAGTTAAAGCGATATAATCCTCACTTGCCTGTGTTTTATGAGTTAAAGCGATATAATCCCGCGTCTATGTCCATTAGACCCCCTTTAAATTTATTCATTGTGACATACAAACTGATGGGTACTAGGATTACCTCTACCACAATCTAGATATGACTTCTGGTGCTAACATTTCTGGCGCCATTTTCGGGGAATGAATTGAAGACATTTCCCTGGGATAGAACGACAAAGAAGCTTTTGATTCTGAAGGTACATCAAATATTAGAACCATTAAAGATATCAACTGTGCACCTGGAAACTCCATTGTTATGACTCCACTGTTTTAGCTTACCCAGAGAGGATTATTTAAGAGCACAAAATCTTTCTCATAAGGTTTTTTGCTACTGTCCCAGATTGAAAATCTCTCTGGGAGAACGATTATGACTAGATCTGGTCTTTGATGGTGAACAAAGACCAGACACTTACAGGCTATGCATCATTCACCTGATGACTCCATGATTAAAGAACTCGATGGAGACTCCATTGGTTTTAAATGGACAATATCTTAGCTCAGAGGTTTGATTTCTGTGATTTTTCAAAAATAGTTGGTTTCCCTAACCCACTACCTAGTAGAGATGAATGGGAAATTAGCCTTCATAAATTTCAAGGAGAAGAGTGGGAAGTACCAGCTAAACATTTGTTGAACTTTCATGTTTTTATTCATCGACTTCATATCGTTCATGAAGATGTTCAAATTAAGATTTTCAAGTATTCATTATAGGGGATTTCGCATGATTGGTGTCGATCTCTTCCTATTGCAAGCATCAACTCTTTGACAGGTTTTTATGCATCTTTCATTTCGTTTTGTAAAGATTATTTTTCAGCTGAGTATCTTTATGAAAACTGTTGTGATTCTTTTTCTTTTCTTTATAAATATTATTCTTATCACAAATACCATATTTATGATGAAGTTGTTATTGTTGAAGAAAGCATTTTTCATGAAGAGCATGAGGTCTTGAATGATATTCATTATGACAGAAATAATATAGAAATGTATGGCATCATATCAGACGTCTTTGTTCTTTTAACATCTCATGAAGATCAACATGTCTCTTCTGAATATCCCAATGTCAAAGATCAAGTGTATTCTACAGAAGATTTTTCTCCTGACTATGAAGATGAGATAGATGAAAAGCTAGCAGCAAAATCTAGGGAAGATTCCTCTATGTTTTTTTCTAGTTTTTCAGAGTCGAAGGAAGAGTTTGTTTTCTTCTCTTATAAAGGAGATGCAGAGGATATCCCGGTCCTTGAAACAAATGTTCTTGGAAGCCCTACTTATGACGAATAAGTGATTTCATATACTGGTTGAGAACAAACAACTTGCGATGGATATCCCAGCGAATATGAAGAAGAGGAGAGCTCTCCCATGGTTCCTGTTTATTATGATTGTGAATGAAATCCTTGGTAAATCAATGAAGGAGAAAAGGAGGAGCCAAATGAGAAGATATCACCTTGTACCATCCAGCCCGTGTATGACAACTTTGAATCATATTTTGAGTTGTATATGAAGGATTTCCAAGAGCATGCAATAGACATTTTTCCTTTATACATTGAAGGAAAAAATTGTGTGAAAATCAGTCATCCTAGGCTTGCAGAAGACCAAGAACAGAGCTTTCCCATGGGTCCTGTTTATGATGATTATGAATCTGACCCTTGGGAGAACCATGAAAAAGAAGAGGGAGAGACAAATGAGCAGTTTATATCCTGACCTCATCTTGTGAGTGAGAAACCATCACCTGGGATTAGTCAACGTTCATCAACCATTCACTCACCCGTGCTTTCCAAAGACATTCAACCATGTGTGAATAGTTATGGGACAAAGCATGTTTTCTACCACCAACCCAGTAAATTTTCTCACTCATTCTATGAGCCTATAGGGGAATACATGGATTTTCTTTTCCTCCATGATTTAAAGCCTCGAAGTCTTATCCCACCATTTCCATCTAGAGGAAAGATGAAGTATGTAATCGTCCTGCTGTCACAATTGCATCATATGTTATCAATCAATGACAAAGTAAAACAACTTCTAGTTAGGAAGTTACTTGAATGGCTATGGTAGAAGTTTTCTTTCACCTAACACTTTGTAAAAATCAATTAGTCTAGGAATGTACATAAATAAGCTCCTCCTGGAGCCCATGTATTTTTCTTTTGTTTTTAGGACAGTTTGCTTGTCGACCTTTAATCCTCAACATGATGTTTTTTTAGCATGACTCCATAGCCCAACATAAGGCGACTGAAACTACAAAAGGAGATCTTAGAGCCTCGCAAGGAGGAATCTATCCCCCATGGAGCCTAATGTTATCAGATATAATTGTGAGGGGGTGTTTTCCCTAAGGATTTGTCCCTTGGGAGGAGAAAATGTGAGAAAATGGGTTTAAAAACCCACCATATGCATTTTATCCAAATTCGAGGTATATGAAGGCGAGGAACATGTGGTAACAGATCATCATTTCACTGACTCATGGGCAGATAAAATTTGGCGGAGGCACCAAAAGTAGTCGGCGTGCCTAGATATCACCTCTCCCCCAGATCGACGGTCGTTGATCATATTGGGGCCTCAACATGCGTGGACATTAAAATTGGAAGGGAGGGCCAGGTTTGAAACCACGGTTTTGTGGAGAAGAGACGTGTCATTTGAAGACGCATATCGGGCACAAAAGTGGTGAAGAGTCAAACCACTTTTTTCAACCCTGATATGTGCATGTGATTGTAGCGCCCTATCCTAGGTCAACAAGTGGTCGCTCCATAGTTGTCCCATCAACACCTATCCTCCACTCACTATCCCACCTGTCGCATCTCCCCTTCTCATCTCCTGCCACCTATACCACTTCGCTCCATGCCACTTCCACCTATGTCGGGTCCCCACTCCCTTACCTAGCACTTCACAACCTCCCCTTGTTACAAATTATTTTGGTCACTCTGATGATGACCCCAAAGACATGTGTTCAGGCCTCCAAAAAAATCTTTCACATGAGGAAAATGGTTGAGTTTTTCCCCTACAAGGCACATTTTTAGAATGAATTCGTAGGCTGACAGTGGTACACAGTCCGAAAATCCAGGATTTTTGCACGCTACTCTATGCCCGGCCTGTTGGATTTTTGCATGCTGCTATATAGGTAGGGTGCAACAATGCTTGAAGCTAAGGAAAGGAAGAAGGTTCATGAAGTTTCTAGAAGGAGAATCTTATAGAATGTGAGGTGGTGTCTGTATGGTTTTGATCTTACTGGTTTTTCTAATTTGGTGGGATCATTCTTATCCTAGTAACCACTTCATCTTCTCCTATATAATAATGGATTTCTCATGGAAAAGGTTAAGCAAGGTCAAGCAAGATTGAGCAAAGAATAGGCTGAAGACTGTGTGAAGAATCCTGATACAATTGATGCTTGAGGCCTCCATTTGTCCATCAAGCCTTGTGGATTATCTTCATGCAAATTCAAAGGCAGTGTATGTGTGTGTCAGAACAAAGGACCACCGAAAAGGAACTTGCGACATCAAGGCACTTTGGTTGTATCTTCCATTTTTACTTAATATGATATAGTGGCATGTTTCGTTTCCATAAAATCATTAGTATTTTATTACATGACTCCTTGATCACATGTTTAGGTTTCCATTGAATCTATAATTGTTTCTTTCACTTTGGTTGGTTTGTGTCATTGCATATATGATCTCACAAGAGCACCAGAGCGAAGCAGGGACAACAAAGATATAAGGAAGCGATATATAAAGGTATGTCATACACTCCTTCTTTGATGATAAATTCAATGGTAGCAACCTAAGGAAAATGTCATGTCCTATCTTGTTTTTTTCTAGATCTAGGTGGATCTAGGGAGATTAGTTTATGTCTGCATTCACCAATTTATCCAATAACAAAATTGGCAACTCCACTAGGGATATGAATTGATTGTGTGTTTTTGTTGGCCTTTTTCTCTTTACCTATTCTTTTCATTTGAAATCAGTCTCTAAGTCTGTGGGAGATCCATTCAGACTCGTTGGATTTAAAAATCCACTTAGATCCTTTGTCCTTTTCTCAAAATTTCTTGATTTACAAACACCTCCACATTGTACCTTATACATAGCCCGCGAAAAACTTGAATTTCATCACCTTGGTTGTTTTCTTCAGTGCGGGATTTCCGCACCCTATCCATTTCTAGCCTGCGGAAACCATTCATTTCCACACTGTGATATGCTATCAGCCTAGTGTCTGCGAAATGTTTTGAGTAGGGTCTTAACCTTTGTTGATGCCCAGTTTTTTCTTTAACCAACTGGAAAGGATTTTTAATGCCAACATATGACATTTTTTCTAAACATTTGACTTGTTGTTGATTGGTTTTCGGAGATCGAACACCTCTCTTAGTCATTTTCCAATTTTCATTGTTGATTTTTAACCACAAGGGTATAATCTTTGATCTTGTATCTGAGTGCTTGTTTGATTAAAAATATTGGATTGGATTTGAAATTTTGGATTGATTACGTATTCTGGATTGCTTGATGACTGAGAAGTTGTCTCTTCATTTTCATTTGAGGAAATACTTTCTCGTCATTTTTTATTTTTGTCTTCATTGAAAGTTCGATTTGGGTGCTTGTTGAAGGTATAGATTTTCTTGGATTTCTTGTCTTTTCTCTGCCATGCCCTTGGTCTGATCTTAGAAAATAAAATTTTGAAGTTATCCATTCGTTGAATAAACATATATAAGAAAATTTATTGCATTTAAGAGAAGAGAACAATGAAGAACTTCATTGCTTATTTGTTGTTTGAAATTGTGTTCATTTAAAAGAAAAAGGAAGTATATTTCATAGTTTACATTATTCCGGAAACACCTTCTCCTTGCTATAGATAGAATTCATTGAACGAAAATTTTGCATCATTCATTTCTATTTGCATATTGTTTAGTCAAGGTATTAAACAACATCGGTTTCATTCCCGTCTCCCTCTTGAGTAACAACAAATTTTAAAAATATTGTGAAAATCTAAAATTTAACTAGTAATTTTTTCTAGGGCTCTTTTACACCAACATTAGCTAGGCTAGAGCTTTGGAATAGGCAATGAGACACACTCTCCAAAGAACAAAACACACAATATCATATTGTGATAGGGAGTGTAAAATTCCATTTGCAACATTTTGTCTTGGGAATCCCTTCTCACACAAGGGTAAAACCTGAGGTCGCATTGAGATTAGCAGAGTTACTCACCCTGCTTTGTTGGTCTCGGTGTAGAGATTACGCATATTATGGGGGTTGCTTGAAGGTATACCCACAATGATGAGCAGAAGCCTCTCAAGTTGATTTCAGGCTAGATACCCTACCCTTACGTGTGGATCAGACTATCGACTGTCTCCCTAGGCATCATTGTTGTTTTTGGTAGCCTTAGTTTCCTATATTCTTAGGGTCTTACACAAGGTGAATGTGGAGGGGAAAGTATTCATGGTACCTGGAATCGACGTTGTCCAGACTCACTCGGGATCCTTGGAGGGTATACCCATGATTATGTGTGGGAGCTTTCACCATGGTGTAAGTCCGTTAAGCAGGTCGTCAACGTAAATTTTCCACCCTAGCCCAGCCCCTTCCTTTCTTGACTTCACGACGTTAGATTTCATCACCAACTAGTGTCTTCAGAAAAAGAAGGTTTTGTTTGCTTGGTTTTGATTCCTAGATTATACTAGTGAGTGTTGTTTGTTTACATAGTTGGCCATATATTTTTTCCATAAAATTTTCATTTTGGCCAACATTGACCCTCCATGCCATTCACGTACGATGCAAGGACTACCTCCGGAAGATCCGAAAGTTTCCCAAACCTTGCTCCCTAATCCACCGAAGGACTCTCCTCAACAGAGTGATATCCAGGACCACGTAACTTCACAAGCAGAGAGAACTGACTCTTTAGAAAGTTTTCGAATTGTTTATGATTATTTGGATGCTTTCCTCTTACCTCCTAGATACAAGAGACATATTATCTGAATCAACTCATCTGGAGAAATTGTTGTTGACACTTCTGGAATTCCACCTAAATTCCTTGCTGGCATTGAAAACGAGGATCCTTTTTGGACCACTAACATATCTCGAACTCCGACTTCTAGATGGAACCCTCCCAACTCCGAAGAAGACGTTGAGATACCTGTCGTTTCTGAACTACCTGAAACATATACTACATTTACAATATCTTTTGATCATTTTAATAGTACAACCTATTATTTCTTCGTTGGTTCAGAGGTTGTTCCTAGATCAACTATCCCTCTTCCGTAGGCCCATTCCATGATGGTCCCAAACACTATGATTATCCCCACCGAGAACACGGTGGCTATCCAACCTCCTATTGGTACACCACGTTTTTTTAGACAAATCCCATAACTCCCTCTCGGGTATAATGCCTTCAATGATTCTATCCCCATTCATACCCAAGTTTCGTCTGGAGCTTCTGCAGTCTTTACTCCTCCTGGGTATAATTTTGTTTCTGGTTCTATTCTGACACCATCCCAGTTCCTCTCCAGAGGGTCTAATCCACCTTTTATAGGAGGATTCAAACCCAGTGGCTCTTCTACCTTTGGAATTATTCTCTGTTATTCACTTTTGGTTATCAAATTCCTATTGGGGGATAGTATAACCCAAGGGGGAAAAATAAATTTGGAGGTCAAACCCAAATTGGGGCATCATCCTCACCTGGAGGAAAATCCCTACACAGAGGATATAATCCACAGTATGGACAGAACATTCCTGGATCACTAGCCCAATATTGGAATCTTCTTATTCAAGGGAATCCACAATCATCTGGGGGGAAACAACCTTAGGTTAGCTCTTTTATGCCCCCTATTTTGAGCCATTCATACCTGAGTTATTCCAATCCCATTTGGGGTTTTCACGTTCAACCTAGTGTCCCTCCCCAAGGGACCATCCCCAATCACTACAACCCTGTGGCCTACCTACCTCCATACACACGCCTGAATCTATTAGGACCTTCACCTCCCAATCAATATTCTTATGGTCCTACTGGTCTAACGATGGGACTCCCTCCCCAAAGTTACCAGTATCCTCATGTGAATAGACAATTACCCTTTTTAGCCACCTTGGATCTACCTGATTTGTCTAGAATCTTGAATGATCCTATCCTGCATTCTCCCCACTAGCCCGTGATACTGGCCAAATTACTGTCCGACATCCCAAAGTTTGATGGTAAATCAGGACAAGATTTGAACAACCATGTCATGATTTTCCACCTTTGGTGTTCATCCAAATCTTTGATGGATGATTATATTCGGTTACGACTCTTCCAACGAACTCTCACGGGTTCGACTGCGAAATGGTATATAGAACTACCACGAGGTTTCTTCATTGACTTTAATACCCTCACCATGGCTTTCCTTACACACTACCAATTATCGATTCGTTATGAAATAGGAACCGAGATCCTAAGTTCCTTCAAACAAACTAAAGCTACTCACATCTCTGATCACATTCATGAGTGGATACAAAGACGACATTTGATCAAACTCGAGCTTCCCAATCAGTTATTGGCAGAGTGGTTCACGAAATCATTCATAAATAAGATCTCTCATTATATTTCCATGGGTGGAATTGTCACCAAAGAACAGGCTATCAGTTGCGCTCATTACCTTGACCTCGTCTATTCACAGATGGGTACTCTTTACGACTTACTCCCTGATGCACCTCGCCCTTCTACTACCACTACATCAACTACCCCTACTGCTTCTCATGTGGTTGACAGTGTGATTGGCATTTTCCATGCTCAACCTCAAAATACACAAGCCTCTCCCACCAACCCCAATTCCAATGCTTCTAATGTTCAAAATTCTCTATCTCCTACTCCTCCCACCGACAAAACTGTTGAGGTTAACTCTGTTCAATCTACCCCTGTCGGAAAGAATAAATCTAAAAAAGGGAAGGGTAAGAGTAAGGAGGAAAAAAATAACCCACAGTCTGAGAAAAACAAAACCCAACCTATTGATGATAAGGGTAAGCATAAACCTCGATACCCTTGCCTTATCTGTGACGACGATCACTATATGAAAAATTGTCCAAGACGGGTCGAGGTGACTAAGTTCCTCCAAGGGACAGCGAAACCTCCCACACCTTTCATTTTGTCTCAACCTTTCCCTTCTCAACAGAAGGCCCAACTGGTCATCCATGACCAACCCTCTCCCTCCATTAGTTCATATGTACTCATGTGTACTGGTGATTCCAAAAATATTTACGTTACACTAACCACTCGAGCCAAAGATTATTCTTCCTCAAAGAAGAAGGTTGATTATATACCACCTTCGTTGGTTCAACAACCTCCTTCAACTTCAGCTTCCAATAGTCCTCTTCATCTTGAAAGACCGAGTATTGATACAGTTCTTCGCCCTCCCCCAAAGGGTGTTGTTCGAAAGTATGCCTTCAACCCTCATGCACGTGCTGCTCAGAACTACAATATTGTAGAAGATTTGGCGCAAGCACCTTCTACGATGTCAGTGCTCAAATTCCTTCAAAGTTTCCCTGCTCAACGGAAGGTGCTGCTAAAGGCTATCAGTGGAATTGATCCTACAGATACAAATTTGATAATTTTTTACCTTGAAGATCACATTCTGAGGCTCCCCCCTCAACTAGCATTCCAAATACAATTTGTTGTCTCTGACAAGAACATCTGTAGGATTGTTATTGATGAGGGTGCCTCCACGTGTGTAATGTTTGTTGCCTGTTGGAAATCCATCGACTCTCCTCCTCTTACTGCATCCCATAACATGCTTAAAGCCTTCAATGGCTCTATCTTTAAACCCTACGATGTACTTCCTTCATTGTCTATTACGTTGGAAGGAAAATTGGTCAACATTGAAGTTGAGGTCTTTGATGCACCTCTCAGTTATAACCTCTTACTTGGCCGTAGTTGGATTGACGCAATGCACGCTATTGTGTCTACCCTTTTCTGTGTTTTACGTTTTCCACATCAGGGAAAGGTCATCATTGTCGAACAACTAGCCTTTTTCAACTCTGACACCCATACTAGCAACGTCCCTTTTATCACAAAGACACCTCCTGGATATGAGAACATTGGTGTGGGCCTACTTAAAGATTCCACTCTGATGGGCACTTTCCCGATGTTCCACCTCCTTTGGTTGCCTTGATCAACATGATTTCCACCTTGGTTCGCAAAACTCACCCGTATCTCGACCTATGGATCATACCCGAACCTGGTGATTATCCTCATCCTTGCTACGACAACCAAATGCCTTTAAGTCCAGTTGAATCTTCCTATCAAGCCATTCAATCAACAACCCCTTCTACCCCATCTCTTGGTGATTCGTCTCCTGACCTGTTCCATGCTATTTTTCCCACAGACAAGATGATTATGTCAGTTATGTCGATGGAAGATAACCCTTGGGATGATGGGCATCGTCCTTCCATTCTCTTCCTCGAACAACACAACATTGAGAGCTACCAATGGATATTGGCTCCGTTGACCATTGCTTTCATTTCCTTTGTTCCCGAGAAATCACACGACGTGTTATATGAAGGGAACGTAAGCAATATTTCACCCAAAATCCCCCTCGACATATCCATTGAACCTGGAGTTGTTGAAAATGTCCACATCAGAGATTCGTACTCCACTGACGAGGTTGTCACATATAAATCACTTTTCCAAGAGTTTCACGACATATTCGCTTGGAGCTATGAAGAGATGCAAGGTATTGCCCTGATATTGTTGTAAATGAAATTAAGATGTACCTGGGCGCTAGACTGGTCCGTCAGAGACTTCGTCTGGTCCACCCCCGTAAAGCAACTGCTATTAAGCTTGAAGTAAAAAAACTTCTTAAATTTGGATTTATTTATCCTATGGCTTTAACTGATTGGCTATCCAATCTCATTCCAGTTAACAAGAAACAAGGTACGATCTGTGTCTGCATTGATTATAGGGACATAAATCAAGCTTGTCCTAAAGAGAACTTTCCCACCCCCTTCGTTGACCAGATCGTCAACGATTGCGTCGGGAGTGAAATATTCTCTTTAATAGACAGTTTCTTCGACTATAATCAAATCAACATCTTACCCGCGGATCAACACAAAACTTCTTTTATTTGTCCTTGGGGCACCTTTTCCTACCAGAAACTACCCTTCAGTTTAAAGAACGTCGGTGCAACTTTTCAACGTGCTATGTCTTATGCTTTTCATGATATTAAGCACATTGTACAACCATATCTAGATTACCTACCGGCGCATTCCATGCATCGTAGTGACCATATGACACACTTCCGAGCCATTTTCCTTCATTGTCGGTTCTATCGTATACACTTAAACGCACACAAATATGTTTTTTGTGTGGAGTCCGACCGACTTCTAGGTTTTATCATGTCATGCCAGGGGATCATGGTTGATCCTTTGAAGATCGAGGCGATCCTCAATATCCCTCCTCCTTCTTCACTTCGCCAGCTTCAAAGTTTGCAAGGGAAGTTAAATGTTTTACGTCATTTCATCCCAAACTATGCTCAATTAATTCTCGGATTTACTTGACTGCTAAAGAAACGTTCTTCGTTCGTCTGGGATTCCACTTCCAACAAATCTTTCAAATATTTGAAACTAACTTTAACCCATACCCCATTACTTTTCCCACCCGATTATAGTCGATATTACTTCCTTTATATCATTGCTTCAGACTCTACCATCGCCATGGTTCTAGTCCAAGAAGATGATTCAGACGATGAACATGTCATTTATTATTTGAGTCAGAGTCTCGTGACTACCGAAGCCAAATACTTACATGTTGAAAAAATGGACTTGGCAGTTGTTCAGGATGTCCAATGATTCTGTCACTATATCTTACTACACAAAAACACTATAATTTCCGATTGCAACCCCATGCAACACATTCTTACACGCCAATTTCTAGGGAGAAAATACTCCAAATTGATAGTAATTCTCTAGGAGTTTGACTTAGAATTTGAACGCGCTAAATCCAAGAAATCCTTGGTGTTTGTCGAACTGATATGTGACCTTCCCTACACTGAGACATAGAATGTAGCAGAGGATTATTTACCCAATGAATCCCTTTTTCTAAACAGTTCTGATGACCTTTGGTATGGGTATATCATTATCTATCTCCAAACTCAAACTTTCCGGCCCGATTTGTCTAGCACTGACCATCATTGAATACATTACTAAGCCCATCAGTACATTATCCTCGGTGACACTCTTTATCATTGTGGGGTTGACTCTATTTTTCAACGATGTCTCACCTATGATGAAGCTAAGAATGCTTTGAATGACTGCCACTCTAGAGCATGTGGTGGTCACATGTCTGGGTATGATACCGCCCAGACGATCTTACGAGTAGGGTATTTTTGGCCTTATTTGTTTAAATATTGTATTATTTCCATCCAAAATTTCCATGCTTGCCAAACATACAACAACAAGATAAGATCACATCCTGCTCCTTTACACCCTGTATTTTCCGTTGGACCTTTCATGAAATGGGGCATTGATTTCATGACCTATAACCCTCACTCAGTCAGGGGGCATGGATACATTATTGTAGCCATGGATTATTTCACAAAATGGGCCAAGGCGATGCCTACTTTCGACAATATCGAGAAAACTGCATCCCTTTTCATATTTAATCATATTATTACTCGATTCGGGATCCCACAAGCTATCGTTACTGATCATGGTAACCATTTTTTTAACTTTATGATGTATGAAATTACCAAAAAGTTGGGTCGTCGACATGAAACTCAGCCCCCTACTATCCACAGGCCAATGGCCAAGTCGAAGCAATAAATAAAATCCTTATCACTATGCTTCATCGGATAATAGGAATCAATAATACCACCTGGCACACGATGTTGTTTTCAAAATTATTGGCCTATCGGACGTCTGTGAAGTCTGCTAAAGGATTTACCCCTTTTCAACTAGTCTATGACATTGAATCCATTCTCCCGATTGAATGTGAAATACCATCCTTGAAGCTAGCCATCGAAATTCTCCCAAACACCTCTACTGAAGAAGAATGTCTATTGTATCTTATGAAATTAGACGAGACCCGTCGTGATGCCATCCTAGTTATTGAAACCCAGAAGAAATGCGCAAAAGCCCAATATGAAAAGCATGTCATGCTACATGTTTTCTCTGAGGGAGATCTAGTTCTCCTCTATGAACAAGATTGTGATCTTCTAGGAGTCGAAAAATTCGAAGCTATGTGGTGTGGTCCATATATCGTCAAATGAGTGTTAGAGAAGGGAGATTATGAGTTAGTAGATTATGATGGCACTCCTTTGAGTGAACCTAGAAATGGGATTTACTTGAAGAAGTACTATTCTTAGATTGTGTCTATATTATTTCTTGTAATTTTACTGTACCATACTCTTGTGTGTTACTTTTGTGTGTTTTTTATTATTCGGTTTTGACCCCCAACTACTTACCTTGCATTGTTCTTGGTTTCCATATGTCAACATATTATCTACCCTATATTGGCTTCACCGATGGTGCTAGCTGTAGTACTCATAACCTAGCTTCTACTACTTGGGCAATCTATGCACCCACTAATGAACTTATTAGTTTACAAGGTGTTTGCCTCAGTCGTGCAACCAATAATATCGCAGAATATAGCACATTCGTTGAATTATTGACCAATGCTATCTCACTTGGGATTCATCACTTTGTTGTACGAATTGATTCGCAGCTAGTAGTACTCCAGTTAAGTAATGTCTACACTATCTGAAGTCCTACTTTGTTACGAGTATATCTATGAATTCGTCTCTTGGAACGTTATTTTGATTATATTGAATATCAACACAATCCTAGGTGTCTAAATAAATTAACTGATGCTCTAGCTAATTATGTGTTAGACAAACATTTGAGACATTTATAAATCCAATCACACATTACACATTGTATATAAAATAAGAGTAAGCCAGTAGAAGCCTCATGTATATATATGATGAAAAAGTTTTACAAAAAGTGTTTTCCATCCAAGGACCAAAATATCAAAATATAGATCCCATGGATCATACAAAATAGCATCACAGATGCTGCTCAAAATAGTATCATGGATGTCGCTCATGATAACACACCACTGCTCGTGCTACCTGGTGAAGTAACCAACTAAGTGAGCTTGACACACCTACAGTATGGCGTTGATAACACCTCGGGACATCCTTGATTGACATGTCGGGGAAGTCTTCCGTCAAGCCTTCTATGTTCTGCTCCATTGCCTCATAGTCGTTGGCGTCTCACCTGGCTACCACACATGCCTCTCTTCGCCTCTGAATAGGAGATGTGCCCGGAGGTCGATGTCGCCCTACATATGCATATTCAAAAGTCTCTGATTAGTCTTTAGATTGAAAACACAAAAACATCTAATATCCTAAAAACCATAAAAACATTATAAAGAACAAAATGTCTTTCTTACCTAGATATCCCCAATGATATTCCTCAGGGAGAGCCAAGTTGGGATCACCCTGAAAGTCTAGGCCGGCATATGCATAATCATCAATAATCAATATTTGGGGCCTTAATCAATCAAAAAATGCATCATTGTAGTTGATTATAGGGTCTGCCATGTGCCATTCCAGAAGGTCACACCACTGTTTCAATCTTGGGTCTCGTGGGGCTGGTAACCCCCACTCTACCTGTACCCACAAATGAATGACTCTTTCTAAGAATAAAGACACCAAAATGGATCCATAATCAAATTTCTTTAGGTGTCCTCTCTTTCTTTTAGTGATTTGTATATTCATACTCTGGAGAAAACCGTCACACCAATTGAATACTTGAGGTTCTAGACATTCATTGGCATATTGAAAGTAACTCTGGAGTGCCATGTGTGGTGATGTGCTTCCTGCCATCCGTGCAATGGTAAAGAGGATGGTTCTGAGAGTCAAATCCTGCACACCTCACATAGCCACTTTACCTTTGTGCCTTTTGGCATCCGGTTCACAGTGCCGACGGATATACTCTCTCATCAGCAAGCCACCACCTCAACCCCCTGTCAGAGACACCCATGCCCCATGACAGGATAGCCCCGTCAGAAAGTAAATATCCTCAATGTCCAAGGAGAGGACATGAACACCCATGTGAAATAATTATTGTTCCACATCCCACATATGGACCAAGTACTCTAATAGTCTCTGTTGGTTTCTCATGCCCTGGACGTTGAAAATTTTTAATAGGCCACATTGTCGAAGGGAATCAATGGTTCCTAGGTCATTCAAATCTATAGAGTCATCATCTTCATGCTCGCGTTCTCTCCATTCCAACATTTTTGCAATCAAACACCTACATGGAATTAAAAGAGGACAGTTCGCACCTTTATCCACCCTTTTTGGAATTCTTTTTGGTTCAACATTTGCTTTTCTATTTTGTTTTTTTGTCGCCACAACTGAGCTCCAATTACAGTGCGGGATTTCCGCAGGTGAGCCATTGGGAACCTATAGAAATCCTTGATTTCCGCAGGGCCTAATATAGGCCACCTACGGTGGCCTCAGCGCATACCTACCGGTCCAAAAATCACCCAAAAAATCATTTTTTAACCACCAAAAATGAATTTTAAACCATTGAAAAGGAAGAAGATAAGGCACTTACTGTTTTCACGGAAACCGTTTGTCGGTTGATAGCCTTTGCTCTTCACAATCGCCCATCGAAGTAAGGGGTGAAAAAGGGGTTTTTTGACAAGTTCTTCACCAAACACAAATGAAATGGTAAAAAAGACCTCTTGCTCTTATTTATTTCATTTTTTCCTTTTTTAATAATATTTTATATTATAAAAAATGTGTTTGGTCATGAACCCTCATAACTAATAGTTTCGTAAGTGTCTTGTTTCTTGCAGGGAGAAGACTAGAGTCCTAATTAACAGAGTATGGATCTTTGTTCCACAATTTGTTTTCTCTTCGTTACGCATATCGATACTTTTTAGGGTTTTTTAGTAAAACCTCGAGTTCACTCTTCGTTCGTTCTCATGCTAGGAAATTTATGAGAACACAACTGAGTATACTTTTTCTATCCTTTTGTACTCGTCTTGGTAACATGAAAAACAACATGCATGGAGTATAATTTAATCTCTTTTCACACTCCATAAAAATGAAAATATTGTCGAGCAACCTTGTTCTAGTCATGCTCGTAAAAGTATTTGAATAAAGCGTTCATTGGGCCATATTTTATCACTTTTTCGGTCCCATTGAGCTAATTTATGAAAAAGGAACTGAAAAAGTTCTCTTTAAGTGTTTTTCAGATTGTATAAACATGAAAAACTCCCGAGTTTTCTATCTTTGGACTCGTTAAACAAACATCGAAAGACCCACATGGGACCGAACCACTCCTTCTTAGGGATCGTTAAAAATACTCTGAGGGACTCGTCTGAAGGATGAGCTTACATTACAAGCATATGTTATCCTCCTCAAGATTGCGTAAAAATAAAGAGGTACTCGCCAGAAATGGTGGGGGAAAATTTGGGAAAGAGGTGTGTTTTTGTACCTGTGTTAGTGGTAGTACTAGTCACTCTTGAACATGACACCCCCTTCGTCATTTGACTCTGGGTTGGGAAATCCATTTGTATCTCATGTGGCCTTAATCAAATTCATATCTTGGGTCATCTTTGATTCAATGCCGCCAAGACCAGTGTCGTGTCATTCATATGTTCAAGAGAAGTCCAAACAAGCCCTCCTTCAAGTCGGCCACCTGCATTGTCATTTCTTACCATGTCGGCCTTCCCTGTGTCCGTTTCGAATCATTTTCATACTTTGATCTATCCTTAAATATGTTACTTATTTCATTTCATTGATGGGGGATACATCAAGGCCCTCCTGTGATGATCCCTTTTCCTGTCGATTTCAACTCATCATCTGGGAATAAGACATAGAAATCATTTAGTAACTTAGATATTGCATGCCTCAATGGCAAGTTTCTTCACTCTTGACAGTGGATTCACATCATTGGTCCCTGATCGAGAGATTTCATCGATTGTTTGACTTCATCTCATTTATTAACATCTATTGGATTGTACTAAGGTACCTTGGGAGTCATTGACATCAATGGTGATTTCCCTGGCACTTGTTAACGGTTTTCATCAATGATCGGTAATCAAGTGGTTTCTACCATGTTCGACTTCAACACCTGTAATCGCATGGTTAGATTCATACTTAAAAACGATGGGATTGAAGACCCTGGGTTTTATATTTTTGGCCCAGGTTGTGATGGAGTATTTATGATTTGAATTGACACACATTTCCACTTTGTATGTCTTGTGGCTGTGTCCGAATTTACACTTTCTAATACATAGATCCACGGTGTATTTCTGGTGGCTATGTAGAATTTCGATGACATGTATCCACAATGTATAATTGGTGGCTATGACTTGCATTTATGATTTCAATCACTTATAATCTGAGCATGGGAATGCCTACCTTAGAAATGGTATAATTCTATGCAGATGCTTGATTGTTTTCAGGTTCCTGATTGGTGCGCTCCTTGTTTCTGACATACACAAACATTTTACAAAGTATTTTGGCTGTCACATGTTCCAACCTCATACTTTGGGGGGCATTCTGTTACACATTATTTTGGTCACTCTGATGATGAACCCATAGGCATGTATTTAGGCTTCCAAAAAAATCTTTCACATGAGGAAAATGGTTGAGTTCTTTCCCTACAAGGCACATTTTTAGAATGACGTCATAGGATGACAGTGGTACACAGTGCATAAATAACATATTTCTGCAAGATTCTCTATGCCTAGCCTGTGATATTTCCACGTGCTGCTATATAGGCAGGGTGCAGCGGCGCTTGAAACTAAGGAAAGGAAGAAGGTTCACGAAGTTTATAGAAGGCAAATATTCTAGAATGTGAGGTGGCATCCGTATGGTTGTGATATTACTAGTTTTTCTGATTTGGTGGGATCATTCTTATACTAGTAACCACTTCATCTTCTCCTTTATAATAATGGATTTCTCATGGAAAAGGTTAAGAAAGGTCAAGCAATATTGAGCAAAGAATAGGCTGAAGACTGTGTGAATAATCCTAATATAATTGATGCTTGAGGCCTCCATTTGTCCATCAAGCCTTGTGGATTATCTTCATGCAAGTTTGGAGCAAGTGTATGTGTGTGTTGGAACAAAGGACCACTGAAAGTGAACTTGAGAAATCAAGGCACTCTGGTTATATCTTACACTTTTACTTAATATGATACAACGACATGTTTCTTTCCCATAAAATCATTAGTATTTTATTACATGACTACTTGATCACATGTTTAGGTTTCCATTGAATCTATAATTGTTTCTTTCACTTTGGTTGCTTTTTTTCATTATAGATCTGATCTCACAAGAGCACTAGAGAAAAGAAAGGACAATAGAGATATAAGGAAGCGATATATAAAGGTATGGAATACACTCCTTCTTTGATGATAAATTCAATGGTAGCAACCTAGGGAAAACATCATGTCTTGTCTTGTTTTGTTCTAGATCTAGGTGGATCTAGGGATATTAGTTTATGTCTGCATTCACCGATTTATCCAGTAACACCCCTATGCCTCCTTGTCATCTTATTTCTCCACATCACCTTCGTCCCATTACACCTCATATCCCACTTGTGTGGCCCCCACGCTATCCAAAGTCTCCTTTTTGTTGGGGCTCAGAAATGTCCTATTCTCATCCACGTTTCCCTTCATCCTTATTCACATTTCATCACCCCATTAACCTTTCATGATATCATTTCCATAAATATACTTGGGTTTCACCTTATTGTTATCCACTTTATTCATTTTAGTATTTAAAAGGAATTTGTGATTAAATGTTAGAAAATCAACATGTTTTCATATATATATCAAATATGTGTGAGCTTTGTAATGTGTAGGAATATGAGAAGGATTAATTCAAAGGACTTCTCAAATACTTCCTCCACCATTTCAATATTTGAGGAGATAATTCAAGCCCATTCCAAGGAGAATATCATGGAGATTTGGTTGGAATATCTTATCTAAGATATATGAGAGATATGTGTGAGGATTTAAAGGGATTATATTTTGTAATAATGGGAAATAGGTTGAGAGAATAGTGGATCTGTAATAATGAGATGGTTATCTTATCTTCAAGGCTCTCATGTATAAAAGAGAGTGTTCTCTCTTCATGAGAATTCAATTAGGATGTAATTAGAATTAGAGTAGTCATTAAGGATTCAAAAGAGAAAGGGATTCTTAGCTTTGATTCATATTCTTTCATTGTTATGCTTTCATGATTGTCATTTGATTATTGTTATGTAATTCAAGATGGCTTTATTGTGTGAGCTCACATATGTTATTTGTCGTTAAATCTTCACATGTTGTATTTCTTTTCCTTTATGCAATTTCCTGCTTTCCTAGATTAATGTTTCCTACTTTCCTAGATTAGTTTCATTTCAACAATTTAGATTAGATTACTTCTACTTCAATCCTGCATATATAGTGTGTGTGCTTCATAAGCCTACGAACCTCGGATTGACAAATTAAATGGTTGGGAAAATACTACAACGAAATTAAACGACAATATTTCCGCCTAAAATTTTGGCGCCGTTGCCAGGGAAGCACAATGGATTGAGGTAATAGTTTCTTTTTCATTCCAATTTATGCAAGTGTGATTAGACATGATCCTAACTCTGAGGTGACATATGGGTAAAGACATGTAGGGTAGTGTAAATTTCAATTCCTGCATGTGTTGGTAAGGGGTCATAGAAGCTACTTGAGTGGAGACTCCTCATGTTCTCCCTACCATCTCTAGAGTGTGAATTTCAATTTACGCAAATTTCACTTTTTGCAAGTGTGAATTTCAATTTGTAAATTTTTTTTTTTTGTTTTTTTTTTTTGCAACTGTGAAGAGGTTTTCATTTTCAGTTTTTATTTTTATTTTTGATTTGGTTGTGGTAAGAACCCCTTTTCGCAATATGATTTAGCAATGAGTATTACCTTGGAACTACTCACTCAGATCCTGGCAGATGTTGGGATCTCCTCTTCCTTGGAAGAGGAGATCTTAACAAGGATAAAATATTCAAATACTCCAGAAACAAGAAGATTCAACATCTGAAGAATCATGTATATCCGATGATGAACAATCATTCGAACATGAGATCGAGGAAGATGAAGAGGAGTTACAACATGATCTGAGTGAGGAAAATCGTGCCTATGAAAGCCTTATTGAGCAATGGTTCCAGGTAACTACTCAATTAGATCAGTCTTTTTGTTTTTACTTAGTTAGTTTGTCGTTACAAAGACCAGATTCATTCACTCTCGTATATTTTCACTTTTCATTCAAGAAATTTCCAATGAACATATTGTTGTTATTGTTGCGTGATTGGCTCCATTGGAAGTTTGACTACACGTAACTAAACTTTAAGTTTCAGTTAGCATAGAGTAGGTAGGATTTTATTTCTAGTTTTGTTTTCTTAGAATAAGTATGCTCTACTCCACACTTCGAGAAATCGCTAGGATCAGAAAGTAGGATGACTAATTGATTTCAGGAAGATTAATTGATTAACGATGAAATTTTTTTGCCTAATCTACTTTTCGTCCACAATTTGTTTCCATTTACTCACAAATTTTTAATAAGTTTGCAAAATCAATTTTTATTTTTATTCTTTATTTTATAACATAAAAAAATACAGAAATAAAACTTTTGTGCATCCTTCCGTCTGCAAATCAAAAAAATAAAGCATCCTTGCATCTGCAAATAAAAACATTAAAATGGTAAGTACAACGGTCTGCAATTTATGAGGCCCAAACCTTCGCCCTGGTTTATTTTTAGTTTGCGTAGAAGCAACGCCATGTTTTTTCCCTCGCCCCTTATCCTGGAAATAACCCTGCAAACAAACAAAATATCATGAATTTTAATGCACAGAAACCACCGCATAAGCTTGATCGAACAACTAAACAACATTAGAAATTTGCAATTCCACGAGAGCCTAAATCCAAATCTGTTATATCAAGCCAAATATTTCCCATCTCTCGCACAAGGGGTGGAGCCCCCACAGTCATGAGATTCAATGCATGATTAACTACCTCTACCTTTGTGCCCAATATTTGCTTTGACACTACTTTGTGGATGGGGTAAACTATCGTTTGTCTACATGGTACATGCTTTGATCAAGGTAAATGCCTTATTGAAACTGGTGGATCGTATATTTGGTTAACTCCAACCACGGATAGTGCGGAAACTGCGACCTTTGATGCTGGTAATGACTAGTGATTGCACGAAATGATGTCTATGATGCACAGTGGTTGCATGGCAGATCTGAACGGGATAAAGGCGCATGCTTCAACGGCTTTGCTGGCTAAAGGAATGGGCGGGTAAGTGCATGTTGAGAGAGGTAATCTGATCCATTTTTTTAGATTCATTCTTACCTGTATGATTGTAAAGATTTATCTCCTCGTATGTTCGATACGTTCAACTAAACAAAGCAATTTTTCTGTTGGAGGTTGCAAAGACTAAATCCCATTTACGTTTGATTTTGTCTCAATTTGATTTACAATAATCATCTTGCCAATCCATTTATTCCATATTTAATCCACTACGATTCTTGAAGAAGGAGATAAAACTATAATTGTAACCATCCCATACATATTTGGTCATTAGTGTTTATTCAAGCAGCCCGCGTCTCTAGTTTCGTGCCAGTACATCTGGGTTTTAATGATGGGATAATTACAGTTGTCATTCTAACTTTGATTGGCATTATCTATGAAAAATTATCTGGCAGTTTGTTCTTCTGGAAATCAACGATGATTTTCATTTATTGTGTTGGTGATATTCAGTTTGCTACACTCCCAAAAATCGAAATGCTATGCTACCCGTAAATATTGAATGTGTTTGTAACAAAATACGCAGATTTTTCGATCGGCAAGGGAGGTAACTGGTTTTATTCCATATCGATCGACACTAGACATGTTCACCTCTCGATCTCGATTGATCTAGTGATATTTTGATATATATTACGTGTCCATCTGGAGTTCTATTCATTGATTTGGTATTTCGATCTATATTGATTACGTGTCTGGATGACTATTATCCCTGATTATCGAGAGTTTGTGCTTGCCATCTAATTTTTTTTTTTTTTGCAAATCTTATCATTAATGCTCAGGCTATGATCTGGAATTTAAAATCATCACTCAAATGCCAAGGTTCGATTTTCCTTTTCTTTAATTCCCAACCCGAGGTTTCTCTATTGCGTAAACAAGATTCCTCCCTCCCATTCGAATTCGAATAGGAATTTCAGGGGGACTGGGGTTAGTAATAGGATTGGCATTCACAACATATTCCCTGGTTTTCCAGGATCTTATGCCTTTGATAGATCATCTCTTTGACGATGGGAACCAAAGACAATGATCTCGTTCTATTCAATTCCGAGTCATGGTTATATGCTACAAGCTATGGCTGCATCTATGCATAGTTTCTTAAGAAATGCATCTACAAACTGAGCATCAAAGAAGGCGGTTGGTTTCTTAATGAGAATTCACTGTCGGGGAAGTAGATTCCATATTCCATGTGTATTTACATCGATGTACCTTATCCTTGATCACTGATTCAATTATTTAATCCGTTATATTAACATATTAATCATCTCAGGATGTGTACAATAATGGAAGGGTTGCAGTTTCAATTCTTGCAATCTACACTCAACTTATATCCGCTCATTTGTTGGTCATAAGAATGTTGGATGTAGCACAGACTTCGTCACAATCAACAAAGATTTAAATTCATCGTTCGAAGCTACCTCAAGGAATTTGAATAGAATGCATTACCCATATTTCTTTCTTGCAGTTTTTGCCCTGAGTGCATCAATGCTAGCCAGGAACCTAAAGAGTTGTAGATCATACAGGAATTTCGATGGTGCGTACTTTAATGGGCCCGTACTTTAATCTTAGCATGAGATAAACTTGGGGATTTTGGGCATGCACGGGACTGTTTATGCCAATTATGCAGTAGATAAAGCTAATCTGTTGCTTGCTTTTGGTGTTCACTTTGATGATAGAGTGACTGATAAATTGGAGTCCTTTGCAAGCCATGCCAACTTAGGTTCTGAGGATCTCTCATCGACTCAACAGGTGAAGTTTATTTGCAGTACCAAGGACGTCGACTTTGAAGAACAATGCCTAGTTAAATAACACAAACAATATTTATTTCTTTGTTTGTTAACAAATTAAAATATATATATGTTTTTGTTTTATTATAAAACACAAACAACAAACATAAAAATTGGAAAAATATATAAAAATTGCAAATGGAAGTTTTTTTAACATTCCTGAAAACAATAATAAATTCATGTTTTCATGTTTAACATTCATTTATTTTTCTTAAAGTCACTTTGGTGGAAATCAATGACGAAGCAAATAAGTGCAAACAATAGGTATAATTGCATCTCAATTATCTTGCATTTGTACTTATCTCTTGCATTTTATATTTTGTACAGCTCTCATGAAGTTTTGATTGCAGGATTAGTATTAAAGACTAATTGCAGGAACAGGACGCTCATGTTCCATGCCACAATGATCTTTAAGAAAACCATGTTACTAGATAGCTTGAAGGAGTTGTTACTAAACAGAAGCTGTTACACATCATGATGTTTGTTGTTACATAGCGACAACTTGCTGATACGCAGAAGTAATTTGCTGATACACCATGTTGTGATACCCATACTTCTGCATTTTACCCAATTTCATGATGTAACACCGCCCCATTTCTCCTTCAAAGTTGATTAGTCACCTGGTGTTGAAGCCATCTTCCACTGCCTTAACTTTCATGACTTCACAAATGCCTATCTTTCTGAGTTGCATACATCATTTCCTTTATCATTTTCAGTACCTTTTTTCCTTTTAAGTTTTCCTTCTGAATAAAACAAACTCCCTTTTTCCATGATTACATTTCCTTGCCATAACCCTTGTTGCTACTGAGATCTTTACATCTATAGTCCTACCACTCTTTTTATAAACTCATGTTGACTTATGTGGGATTCCTTAAGGCCCCCCTTTCAACAGTCTTTCCCCATCGACCTCGACACCTTATCTGGGATATAGACTAGAGTCCATTTTTGAGTACCATGAGGCTTGCATTCCTTAATGGAAATTTCTCTCACTAAAAATCATGGGAATACATCAATGTCCCTTGATCTTCAGATCTTGCAAGTGGCTCAACATGATCTCATTCATTCTCACTTCGCTAGATGTACTCTGGTACCTTGGCACTCATTGACATCAATGGTGAGTTGCCTCGCATTGGTTAATGATGTTCATCATTGGTCGGTAATCCAATGACTTCTTTTCATGCTCGACATCGACACATTCATTCGCATGATTAGAATTGTACCATCAGGTTTCACAGTAGGTGAATACTATACAATTTTCATGACACTATCAGCAGTTACAACAGCATGACTACCGCTATTTGAGAGTACTACAGTTCCACTTTCATACTTTCTCTTTTTCATGATTCATTCAGCAGTAGTTTTCACATTCTCTGATTCAGCAGAAAGCAGTCACCGCTCCAGAAGCAGTCACTTTCCACATGATCCTACAGCAGTGACATCTTCCATGATCTAGCAGTTGCATCAGCTATATTCCTATTGCATAGTTCATCACCTTTTTGGGTAAGTGGAGGTATGCTATTTTCTAAACTTTAATCATGTAATTTCTCAACTGCTAGCAATGAATAATTTGGAAAATTCCCTGATCCAGTTCCCTTTCCTTTTCACTTCTACGACTTATGACATGTTTCATGAGGACATGCAACAAGTTAAGTTGGGGGGTAGGAGACCTTATTCACTATCATCACTCCATTTTTCCACGACCATCATTCCATTTTTTCGTCTCATTTACCAGTTATGAACATTTATTTTCCAATAATACTTTGTTGCACTTTACTTCATAAGCATTGATATACATATATGCATGATTCACACATATACAAAAACAAAAACGGGATTTCTTATACTCAGTGATGTTTTCCTTATGCACATTGATAGCATACATTTTCTAGTAAAAATATGGGCAAATTATTATCATAACAACAAGAGAACAAATAACGAAATGAATGTTGTTAACACAAGAACCAACATTCTTTATCAACTGCTACTGGAAACTAAAAATATGGGTAAATTATTATCGTAACAACAAGAGAACAAATAACGAAATGAATGTTGTTCACATAAGAACCAACATTCTTTATATTCATGGTTGTCACACAAGAACCAACCATATGAAAAATGTCAGTTGTTACTTATGTAAAACCCATCTTGGAAACATTCATTATCATAACTCAAAGCCAACATTCAGATGCCAAAAAAAAATAAAAAAAATTGAGAAGATCCATGCATGGTTGCATGAGGACATGCAACAAGTTAAGTTGGGGGGTATGTTGGGGCTCAGAAATGTCCTATTCTCATCCACCTTTCCTTTCATCCTTCTTCACATTTCATCGCCCCATTAACCTTTCATGATAT
>ML779332.1:554430-588392 GCA_009831015.1 Picea engelmannii
TGCATATATAGTGTGTGTGCTTCGTAATCCTACGAACCTAGGATTGACAAATTAAATGGTTGGGAAAATACTACAACGAAATTAAATGACAATATTTCCGCCTAACACTCTTCCCATCCATGACTGCTCACCTGGCCAATATTTTGTCCGCTATTCCATGACGAGCATGACAATCACTTCATCAACATCCATGTCCGTTGTCAGACCTCCGCTGAGCATCTGAATTAGATCCAAATGGTAGAATGTAGAGGCCGCCAAATTCCATAGGTGAAGTGCCAACTCGGGGCTTCTCGATCCTGATGAAGCAGTTATTGAAGTTAGTTGGTGGTGGTTGAACATCATTTCCACTATAAATGGAAAGCCTGAGAAAGGACTGTCAACAAGTCAAATCAGCTGCAAAACCTTCTTGAAGCATGATTACATCTGACAGATCTCTCTTCTAACAAGAGACTACATGCATAGTCTTCCAGGAAGCATGGAGACATAATGCCTTAAATCCAATGACTCGAACATGTCTTTGTTGTTTTAGTTCTAAGTATATAGGGGTCATTTTGATATTTTGTGAGGTTTGATGGTTGAGCTACGCTTTTGGATTGTAAAGTTTTAATGAATATCTTGTTCTTCTCGTTATGTATCTGTATTTGAGACTTCTTGTTTAATGTAAGTCAGTTTCCTTTCATCTCTCTGTAACAGTTGTGTTAGAACACTCAGACATGGATGATCCAGTCAAGGATAGTTATGTTTTTGTGATGTAGGTTTGATCAAAGTGACATCACAACCAGTTTTAATCAGTTTCCTATGTTGTATTTTCCCTCTTACACTGAAGAACTTGGGAATGGATGATCCAGTCGAGTTATTGAAGCTGCATTGTGATGTATGTTTGACAATTGTTCTATTATGACTGTGTTGCTTAAATATACTTCAGTTTCTAAAACTTTGAATCCAAGAGGATCTTATTTTCTAATTTTTTCCCCTATAGGCTGCTGGAAGACCAGATGTCCATAGCATACCTCTTAATTTTCCTCAAGTTCTTACCCCTACTCACACTTACTACAATTTACTGACTGAATTTAGATTGAGACCTCACTTGCCTATGCATTCCAGCCCAGTTTTATGAGTTAAAGTGATATAATCCCGAGTCTTCATCCATTAGACCCCCTTTAAATGTATTCATTGTGACATAAAAACTGATGGGTACTAGGCTTACCTCTGCCGCAATCCATAGGTGACTTTTTTTTCTAACACAAGGATCATCATATAAAGTGTGGTTGTTTTATGATCCAATTGAGCAGTAGCATTTGCAGCAGAAGCAGATTGCAGTGGTAGCATGTTCTTCATTTTTTAAGAAAAGATAGGGGGAGACATACCCATAGGAGGAGTCATTCTTCTTCCCATGATTCTAGGAGGAAAGAGTCCTATATTTGGAGAAAGAGTAGAAAGGCATAGTTCCAGGGGGAGTAATGGTCACAGGGGGAGTATGAGCGATGTATCTTCAACATTACATTAGAGTGATATCCCTTGTTCAAAAGGGGAGAGATTATTTAGAGGAATATCAAAGGCATTCTGGCAGGGGGAGAAACCCCAAGGAAAGTTCATGTAGGGGGATCAACCCCAAGAGGAGAATGCATATTTTCCATTGATATCAAAGGGGGAGAGATAGTCACATTGATGTGATTGATGATTATTGATGGGGAGAGATAGTCATATTGATGTGATTGATGACTATTGATGTAGAGCATGCCTTGTCTACATGTTGACCTCAATGATTAGTGTTGACATCAATGTTGGTATTGCCATCAATGCTAAAGGGGGATTGTTGGATCATGCTGTCATTGATGCCAAAGCTTTAACTAATTGATGTCAAGTGATTGATCGATGTCAAGTGATTGATCGATGTCAAGTGATTGATTGATGTCAAGTGATGATTGATTGATTGTTGTCAAAGGATGGATGTCAAAATGATTAATGCCAAAGGAATGATTGAATGATGTCAAAGGAAAAAGGTTTGATGTATACATGTCTTATCATAGTATATTGAGTTGTCATTGATACATGATGCATAGATGAAGATGGTTTAATATTGTATTATCATGGATGATAAGGTGCACAAATGGATGAACTCTAAAGTGGTCCCCTTATGGTGAAATCCATCACGGGAAGATTCTTTACGATTGAGTTATCCTAGAAGTATGGTTGGAGAACCCATGCTTATATGTGGAATAATGAGATGAATATTAGTGAAGTTGTTAGTGAAACTATCTTAGATGAATATTACTTGTCATGGAATTTATGATGGTATGTGGAATGTCACATAACTCCTCATGGTTTGAGAGTTATGGCCCTACGAAGATGAAGGACCCTGATATGTAGGCTTGAATCCCCAAAATGTCAAACAACTCAAAGTGTTTGAAAAAAAGAAATTATTATTTAAATGATAAAGTGTTGGCCCTCGACCAAGTTTTATGGAAACGTTGGTCGTGTTTGACCATTTTTGGGTATTTGATAGGCTGGTTGAAGACAAAGCGCCCAGGCGAAGCAGAGATCGCGGGATCTTGCCCTTTTTGCAGGCTTTTTGGGTTTTAGTATTTATGTAACATGTATGGGATGTCAGTCCATGGGTTTACCCATGATTAGGCCTTTTGTAATGTAAAAATAAGTATCTAGGTGATGTAAGAAGCCGCTTGTAGCTTTGTGCAAGTAAGTAGTTATGAGTACTTGTAATTGGATTAGTGCATAACCAGTTGGATTTGTACAAGAAGATGTGTTAAGGCTTGCATAGCTAAGTGCAAGTAATTTTAAGAGGCTTGGTGCTATCTAGGAGTTGACTTTGTGCCTTGACCTAATTCGAGGAAAGAGGATATCGTGAGGTGCATGCAGATATCCTGTCATTTTGTGGAGTGGATTTGTGGCTTTGTGCACAAGAGTAGAGGAATGTAAAAAAGATTGAAGATCAATAAAGAAGAATAATAATTTGGTGGATGTAGCCCCACACTGGGGTGAACCACATATATCCTATGTTGTTATGATTGATGCAATGTTGTTCATGATGTTTATGCATCTATTTGCTTAGTGCACTGTTCTTGATCTGTGATAGGTAGATCCACTGATGCTTAGTTCTTTATCTATGAATAAATTCTAGATATGCTCTGATGCTATGTGCTAAATGATTAGATGTGCTTAATATTGATTACTATTGTACTGATCTGTAGTAAGGGTTAATCCATGATGTGAATAAGGATCATAATTTAATGCATTTTTTGGCTAAGTTCTTTGTTAAGTGTTGTAATCACATATCTGTGTCCTAGCTAGGTTGTAGACACTTGAGTCCTGCAACCCCCCCTGCCTCTACCTCAGGTGAGACTTCATATACTTTGCAGGTGTTTCTGAAAGGGCTGGTAGTTAGAGTTTTTTTGGTGCGTTGTTGAAGCGTTGAACCCTGGGTCTGCCCTTGTGCCAACAAATGGTTCTATTGTGGGGACCTGAAACTGTGATTGTTGGGAACCGAAGAGAAGAGAAAGATCTATGTGTAGATCTATTGTTGTAGTATGCAGTATTATACTTGACTTGCGAAGCTTTGTGCTAGGAAAAAGATGTTTGATTTGAAGAAAAGAGGTAAGATCTTAAAGCTTCGTTCTCTGATAAAGGTAAGATAAGTGGAAATTTTTGCTTTGAAAGTATGAATCTAGGTATGTTTGATAGATTATGTCCTAGTTTGAAAACTAGGGAACACCTAGAAGAAAGAATATTTGATCTGAATAGATTTAATAGAAATAGTGAAAGATATTTTATTCCTATGCATAGAAAGAACTTTTGGACTAACAAGTGGGTGCATGAACCTAGAAAGAATTTTTGCAAATTGCAGGTCCATAACTGTGATCCCAATGCGCAGTACATGAAAGGTTGGGGATTGTTTAAAATAAAGGGAGGATTGAAATTGTGTTATAACTGCAGAAGATCGGGACATATTGGTAAGGAATGCCCTGGTAAAGGTCCTATTTTTCTTTGTTGTAAAGTTGTTGATCATGAGGTTTTGGATTTCCCTCGAATAATTGCTAAAGTTGAAAAAATGAACCTGAGATAAGAAAATTATGAATAAGGTCAAGAAACTAAGGATATGTTAGAGAACCACAAAGAATTAGAGACTATGTTGTTATAGTTGAAAGAGGCACTGAATGATCACAGAGACATCAATTTACCAGAGATCTTAAAAGAGAAGCAGTGTATAGAAAAAATAATAGGAGACTTCGACATAGACTTTGTTCTAGACGAGGAAACACAAGTGAATATCATGCCAGAAAGCACTTGGGAAATTTTGGGAAATCCTATTATGGTTCCTTCATTGGGAGGGATAGGATTCTTTAAAGGAAATATTATAACCCTATGTGGATGAATTACTAGTGTACCTATGATTTCCCATGGAACATCGACTAAAGAATAATTTGAGGTGATTAAGTTTGCTGGGAACAACGCCCCTTTTTCACTCTTGTTAGGAAAGCCCTGGGTTGAGAAAGATCATATCAGAAGGAAAGAAGAGGAAGAAGCTACATAATAGAAAAAGAAAAAATTAAGGGACTTGATAGCCAATAAAATAGAGAAACTAATACAAGAACAAGACGACAAGTCGAAGCAACCGAGGGCTAGAGACTTAGCTGTCGAAGTTGAAAGAATGCAAGAAGGCTTACAGAGCTTGTCCATGCAAGAGAGAAGAGCATCCACCCCAGAAATAGTAAGAGAAGAAGTGTTACCTTCAAACCCTTTGAAAGACCCTCCTACGCTAAGAGAAGATAAGAACAAGAATGGAAAGAGGAACCCAATGACTCAAGTCACAGGGAAGAAGGCAAGAAAGCTCAGCAAGAAAAAAGAAAATTTTCAAAGACTACAGGAAGTCCTAGAGGAGACTTCGCATAAGGCAGGCTTGCAGAACTTGAACCTCATCGGAATAGTAGAACTATGCAGACTGGCACTTTGTAACGACAGATCTATATGACCGTTGGAGGCATATTGACCATTAAAATGACGCTTTGGAATGCCTAGAACACAGTTATTGATGGAAAGATCGCCATTGGACTGTTGAGACTGCGCCATAACAGATGGATTCGTATTGATTAAGGCACTTCGACCCGTTGAAGGAATATTTTACGAAGTTGATTATTTAATCCATAGAATGCCACACCAGGACCACTTTTGAAACCTGAGATATTCTAGCTAACAAATAATTAATCGCATATTGCACTGTACTATCTAGACCTCTCCACTGATTCGATTACCTTGAGTTTCCATTCTCCTACCCAAGTTATTTGATTACGTGCATGTCGGGTGACCTTAGCACAGTAGATAAATCTGTAGAAGAGATCTTGATAGACCTCATGGATGAGAAAGTCATGTCTGTAGGTATACAAGCATTGTCGATGGGCAGATTGCAAGCATCCCCCTCGAATACATGACAGTCTAGCCAAACTGCGACGGAGAAAAGAAGCAAGCACTGTGACGATCTAGCGAACACGAAGCAGATCCCGCCGGTCTTTCCCAACTACATCCCACCTCTGGATGACGCAATTAGTCGTGACAGCGTCCCATGCAACTTTGAGTACACGATGATAACTGTGTACCTCCTGAAGGGGATACGCATAGTCAGACCACAGTTGGGACTGATCCTAGATCTTAAGATCAATGATTTCAACCTTGGAGACTGAAAGAACTATGCAATGCTCGCACCACATAGATACCTGACGAAGATGACTGAGAAGAAGCCCAAGATAGTTCCCCAGCCATGTATTAAATATATCGTGTGGTTGACGATTTTAAACGTGATGAATATCCCCCACTTCGTTAAACATCAGGAGGTTAACACATGCATTAAACTCCTCCTGTCATGCTACCATGGAGGTTATATTTGGTTATATAAGTGCATGACTATGGATCCGATGCTAATCCAACTAATCACTAGATTGAGAATGTAAGGACTAGACCCTCACCAGTTCTAGCCAGGGAAGGCTGCAGATCTCTCCCTGGCGCAACGGATCAAGGACACGTATGGTGATGTGGATAAGGGGAAGCGAGGCTACAAGGTAGTCTCCATATAGGATGGCATGATGTTCCTAGCTTGTCATTTGATAGCAGGCAAGATCATCTGAAAGAACCATCCTATGCAAGTCAAAGGGTTTGTAGTCAACCTCACTGGGAAGTGTGTCTAAGGAATGCATATGAACTGGGTGAGCTACCTTGTCAATGAGTTGGATAAGGAATGTTGTGAAGCACAGGACCAAGGCTATGAATTTGACTTTAGTTAGTTATTGATTCTCATTTCATTTGTTGCTTGGGAGATGCCAGAGGGAGAGACACTCTCGGAAGTCGAGCCATCGGAGCCATTGGTCGTGAGGTTCTCCACCTTGTGGTATACAAGTGATATGGTGAAGTAGTGGAAATCAAATGCGATGTTCGACGCTTATTATCTATAGGTCAAGTATTCCATTGAATAATTACCCCAAATGACCTCAAACACCTTGCATACATACAAGCCATTAGCGAAGTTTTGCGTAGACTGACACTTCATCTATATCACTTCATGCAGGGATGAAAGTAAAGAGGAGTTGGAGTATTTCTATAAATTGACTAACGAAGACATGGAGGAGATAACCAAGGAATGTCCAGTCGAGTTCCTTGTACCAGTCAGAGATGCTGAACTCTCTGACCCTAACCTCATCGAAAGTATTGTGGTCCCTTGGACTGAGTATGATGGACTGAGCAGTGCAAAGAAAAAGAATAAAAGGGAATAAGTGTGGGACATAGACAACACGTCGAAGGAAACTACGCCTGACTCACCTAGAAGAGGAGGAGGCGATGAAGTAAACCAAGAGGAGGAAGAGGAAGAAGACAAGAAAGAAAAGAGCAAAGTGACACCGCCAAAGGATCCCCTTACAGAGGCCGATACATTAAAGAAAAGGAATGTATCTCTGTAGAAACCGTCAGCATAGCAGAAGTCTCAAGACAATAAGCCTCAGTCACAGAATGTTCTCACCATAGACGACATTGATCTTATCATCACAATCGTCAAGGATTATTCAGAAGACATCCTACAGAGACATGGAGAAAAACAAGAGTACATGTATGAAAGAATAGAGAAGGAGCTCAAAGACATCCACCAAGCTATCCAGTCGATCCGCGCAGTGTCTACTACGCCATCCTCAATAGAAAATGTATAATTGGGGGATGACCCCACACAATTATGCAGATTAGTAGATGCAACAGAGATTCGACTTTGTCGAGTCCAAGGAGAAAAGGAGCAGGCCACAGAGGCCTTGACGCAAGAAAAGGAGTAGATCATAGATCAACTTCAGTTTGCGCAGTAAGAGAAAGATGACATTAGAGAAAAATTCTAGGAGGACAAAGAGAAAATTCAGAAAGAGAAAGACCAGTTTCTCACGGAGTAGACTGTGGTCAAGGAAGGCGTGACTAGAGCAATTCACTCTATGTCAGGCTTGTCACATATGGAAGAAGATACATCCAAGAGCCAAGTGAGGAATCTCACTGAAGAGATTCAATAGCTTCAAGAAAGAGTAGCAGAGTTATAACTTCAAGAAGTGTCAAGCACTCCGCAAGAAGTGCAGGATCAGAGGGAAGAGACTTCCACGAGAACAGTAGAAATAATCAGTGCATTGGCCTCAGAATGTAAGAAACTAAGTAATCGAAGTGCGCAGACCTTTGAGCGCCTTTCAGAAGACCCAGAGCTGAGGACATTGGAGTCACAGCTCCAGGAGGTGAAGAAAAAGGCGTCGACTGTGCAAACACAAATGAAGCTACTTACTGCAGTGGAGAATATCAAGAGGTCACAGGAGCAGCACGCAGTCTAGTAGCAGGTCACTACCATCCAGAGCATAGTTATGGAGGTGACACAAGGATTTCAGCCAGTGCAGGACGAATCCTGTACACTTTTTGAAGAGATCGAGGGACAAGGATCATAGTTGGAACAAGTGATCGCAATAGTGGAAAAATTCCTGAAAGGGCATGTCACTGAGCAAGTCATTCAAGAGTTCGTCAAGCAGGAGGCTCTAGAGAAGTAGCAAGTCGAGGTAGCTTGAGCTATGATCGAGGCCTTCAAAGTAGTATTACCCAGATAAGAGTGACTCAGTACGAGTCACAGGTGAGTGTTGGGGGCCTGTTGGCCCTTGACCAAGTTTTATGGAAACGTTGGTCATGTTTGACCATTTTCGGGACTTTGACAGGATGGTCAAAGACGGAGCACCCAGGGAAAGCGAATATCATGGGATATCGCCCTTTTTGTGGTATTTTTGGGTTTTAGGGATTATGTAACGAGTATGGGATGTCATCCCATGCATTTACCCATGCTTATGCTTTTTGTGATGTATAAATAAGTAGTTAGGCGATGTAAGAATCTGCCTGTAGCTTTGTGCAAGTAAGTAGTTACGAGTACTTGTAATTAGCTTAGTGCATAACCAGTTGGATTTGTGAAAGAAGATGTGTTAAGGCTTGCAGAGCTAACTGCAAGTAATTATAATAGGATTGGTGTTATCCATAAGTTGTCTGTGTGCCTTGACCTAATTCTGGGAAGGAAGGTCTGCCGAGGTGCACGTAGATCTCCTGTCCTTTTGTGGAGTGGATTTGTGGCTTTGTGCATAGGAGCAGAGGAACGTAAGAAAGATTGGAGATCAATAAATAAGAAGAAGAAGTTGGTGGACGTAGCCCCACACTGGAGTAAACCACGTATATCCTATGTTGTTATGCTTGATGCAATGTTGTTCATGATGTTTATGTATCTATTTTCTTAGTGCATTGTTCTTGATGTGTGATAGGTAGATCCATTGATGCTTAGTTCTTTATCTATGAATAAATGCTAGATATTCTCTGATTCTATGTGCTAAATGATTAGATGTGATTAATATTGATTACTACTGCGCTGATCTGTAGTAAGGGTTAATCCGCAATGTGAATAAGGATCATAATTTAATGCATATTGTCGGCTAAGTGCTTTGTTAAGTTATGTAATCACAAATCTGTGTCCTAGCTAGGTTGTAGACACTTGAGTCCTGCAACCCTCCCTGCCTCTACCTCGGGTGAGACTTCATATGCTTCGCAGGTGTTGCTGAAAGGGCTGGTAGTTAGTGATGCAGGAGCATCACAATTATCAAGTGAGCCAGCGTGGAAGACAATGAACAGCTGGACAAGCCCAGCCAAACTTTTTAAATTTTAACATGAAGATGATGCGCCAATGTATAATTGAAGTCATTTAATGAAAAACACCTTTTGAATATTGTATTGGACCTTGAGCGATTCACTCTCGTCCTTAGTAGATAGGAGGCATTTAATCTAGTTAATGCAGATAGATAAAATTTATTTCCAGATTAGACAGTTTTAGAGTGCAGGAGGGAAAACGGATATAGACACCCTCATTGTACATTGTAACATTAGCTAGCAAGCAAGCAAAAAAACAAAATAGTTAGAAGTATTGAGAAAGAATAGCAGAGAGCTGTAGAAGAACATCCATGTAAATATCTTGAATTAATAGAAGGAATTGATTCAGATTCATGGTTTTATGTCTGTGTGTGTGTGTGTGTGTTGATGATATGCTCATGAATGTTTGTTTTCTTGTTATGCATTTGCTTTGATATGTTGTGTATGTGATTTCATGGTGGAGTTGAAGTCTGAGAGGAAGTGAGAATGAGTTTCAATTGTTTCTTTGTTTGAGCAAGAATTCCTGGAAGGAGTGCAGTTGAAGTCGTCCGCAAGGAGTGCGTTGACAGAAGGCTCAAATAGTTAAATTTTGTTCTCACTCGCCCAAGAGTGAAAGTGGGTTGCAGGAGTTGTGCGAGGAGTGCGCAGGCTAAGCTAAGTCTCAGAGTTGCGATTCTGAGCGAGAGTATTGAAGACTGATGTTGCAGGCGTGTGTAGAGTCAAGGAAAGCAGAACACTTGAAGTGTTTGCAGGTTGCCGCAGGGAGTGCGTGCAAAGACCCTCTTTTGAGGTTCGAAGTCGTGAGAAAGATCAGGAGGAGAAAAGCCTTCAAATCTGCTGAAGGACTGCACAAGAGGTTTCGCATCAAGAAATCCTCAAGGAGGAGAAGTGACGGTCAATATCTTGTGGAGGGAACTCATGAAAATCCCGTGAGCCGTCAGATCCACCAGAAGTAGCGAGGAAGTTATGGCCACATCAGGAGTTTAAGCTCAGGACACCATGAGCCATTGGATCATCATCTGGTTACCCGTCAACCATCCGATTGGACATAAGCTGCAAGGGGTTTAAGCTCATGTAAGGCATCGGGGTTTCAGAAGTTCAAAAGTTCGAGGCCTTTAGGGTTTCGAAAAATCAACGGGAAATCCTAGCCGTTGATCTCGGTAGGACATGCGTCAGGAATCTGGAGAGGCATCGGGGTTCGACACATCGTGAATTCCAGGAGTGAATAAATCACAGCATCAGGAATCGCGATCCACGATATCCTGATAAGCTCAGAACCGTCCATCGGTTGGGACGCATGTCAAGAGACCCCGAGGAGTCGGAGTTTGGGGCATCGGAGATTTCTAAGATAAGAAACTCTTACATGTTGGAATCGCGAAACACGATATCCCGATGGAGGAGTCATGTGGGCCATGACCGGAGTTAGTGGAGGACAGGTGGCATGCCATATCGGGGATCGGGAAAAGGTGAGACTCGAAACCTTTGTCATCAAGATTCGTGATCGCGCGAATCCCGAAATCTCGATAGAAGTGACGGGAGGTGGAAAAGTCAACCCGCACGTGTGCATCGGTGTATCGGCATATCGGGAGTCGGGGATCAGCGAGGCAAGTGGTTTTCGACATCATCAGTGCTGAAATCCTGACGGAGAAAGTCCCGATAGAAGTAGAAGGTGTTGGTATTGACCCACATCGGGTTTCGAGATATCATGGGATGCGAAGTGCGCGACCACGAGACTTGCAAAACTGCGAAGTCCGATTCCCCGATTTGAGCAGGGGGATCGTTAAGGAAAATTCTATGGGTGCGGAAAATCCTCGATAGGGGAATTGGAGAGCTTTTCAAGTTCTTTGGGCCAAGGTGAGAGAAGATCCTGTGCGAGCGGACGTGCCCTGGGTGGCGCGGCTGCGTCAGAGTGGTATCAGAGCAAGAAAATTTCTTTGCTTGCTGTAGAAGAGAAGGAAATTTCACCATTCCGTCAAGGAGATGGGATAGACATTCACCCGATCTAGAAGAAAGAGAAAACCCAAGAAGAAGGGGAAGACAAGCGCAAAATCCAGAAATGGAAAGAGAGATACGAGATCTCCCAGCAAGACTTGAAGACATGGAGACAACGCAAAGATGCATAACTAGTGCGGGGGATCTTAGCGATCCCGAGAGTGAAGCTGAAGCTGAACAAGAAAGAGAAGTTTCATCCGAGGATGCAGCCAATGAGCGATTAATTAAATCTATTGCACGGATGAGTTCAAAAACAAAGATGGACATTCCAATTTATGAAGGAAATCTGGATGCAGAAGAGATTCTAGACTGGATTAGAGCTATGGATACATACTTCGATTATGAAGATGTTGAAGAGGATAAAAAATCAGACATGTTGTCACGAGATTGAAGGGACACGCAGCATTATGGTGGGACGAGCTTCAAGCAGATAGATGCTGCAAGGGCAAGAAGAAAATTAAAAGCTGGGATCGAATGATTGCAAAGATGAAGGCAAAGTTCATCCCGAGAGATTATCAAATCACTTTGTTCAGGAAGATGCAAAACCTGAGACAGAAGCTGGTGACGGTAAAAGAATACACAGAGGAATTCTACAGGCTAAATATCAGAGCAGGTCATCGGGAGAGCGATGATGAGAAAGTTGCCAGGTATATGAATGGCCTGAGATACGATATCCAGGACACGATGAGTATGATAACCATCCGAACAGTGGAGGATGCGTATCAAATGGCTTTGAAAGATGAAGAGAAGCTGAGCCATAAGTAAGGACAACGAGGTCGAGGCAGGAGTCAGCCCAAGGGTAAATCGGTTGCCCAAGATAAATTCCAGAAATCCAAGGACGACTGGAAAAAGCCTCAGACTAGGATCGAAAGAGGTGGAAGTTCTCAGCGAGGCCAACATGCTGAACAGCGAGGGAAGCATACAGAGCAGAGTGGAGGATATGCTGATAATAAAATGTTTCCTCGTACCAAAGGTAGAGGAAGAGGAAGAGGTGGAGTAATCACATGCTTCACGTGTGGAAAAAATGGGCACAAGTCCTTTGACTGTCCAGATAAAAAGAAGGACAGAGGAGAAGCTCACATCGCCGAGGCACAGAGGCGAGATGTTGAAACAGAAGAGGTCGAAGGCGAAAGGTCATTGATGATGCAAAAATTCCTTTTGATGCCATAGAAGGAGATGGAGGACTCAGCTCAAAGAAACTGACTTTTCAAAACTGCTTGCAAGACCAAAGACAGGGTATGCAAGGTTATAGTTGACAGCAGTAGCACTGATAATCTCGTTTCAACCGAGATGGTGGAGAAACTGGAGCTGGAGATGATTGATCATCCGAGCCCGTACAAAGTTTCATGGCTACAGAAGGGACATCAGGTAAATATCACTAAACAGTGTTTAGTTGAATTCAAAATAGGAGGGTATAATGATAAAATACTCTGGGATGTTATCCCTATGGATGTCTGTCATTTATTGTTGGGTAGACCATGGAAATATGACAGGAATGTAGTTCATGATGGGAAGATGAATACGTATACTCTAGAGAAGAATGGGAGGAAACATATGTTGCTTCCAATTAAAGATAAAGAGGTAAAACCAGAAGTGAGAAATACTGTACTTCTCATGAGTGGGAAGGAACTTCTTACGAAAGTGAAGAAGAAGGAATATCCACAATTCTTTGTGGTCAGGAAACCAAAAGTCATTTCGACCAGCACGAGAGTGGACGATTTTCCAAAAGAAATTCAATAACTCTTGGAAGAGTTCGCTGACATCGTGGTAGATGAATTACCTCATTTGTTTCCACTGATGAGGAGTGTGAGTCACCATATAGACCTCATAATAGGAGCTAGTTTGCTGAACAAAGCCACGTACAGGTTGACGCCGCAAGAGAATGAATAGGTTAAGAGGCAAGTTCAAGATTTGTTGGACAAAGGGTTGGTCAGAGAGAGCTTGAGTCCATGTGCTATTCCAACGGTACTCAGTCCAAAGAAAGATGGAGGCTAGAGAATGTGCACCGATTCCAGAGCCATCAACAAGATAACCATCAGGTACAGGTTTCCATTGCCACGCATGTACGATTTAATGGACTGTTTAAGTGGAGCCAACGTTTTTTCAAAGGTTGATCTGAAAATCGGATATCATCATATTCGCATGAGGGAAGGCGATGAGTGGAAGATGGCCTTCAAAACCAACGAAGGGTTGTACGAATGGCTAGTCATGATTTTTGGCTTGACGAATGCGTCGAGTACCTTTATGAGGTTAATGAATGAAGTCCTGAAGGAATTCATCGGGAAGTTTTTCATTTTGTATCTGGATGACATATTGATTTTCAGCAAAACAAAAGCAGAACATCTGAAGCATTTAGTTGCAGTAATGAAGAAACTACAGCAGGAGAAGCTGTTGGTAAACATGAGGAAATCTTCATTTATGAAGACAGAACTCATTTACTTGGGATTTGTCATATCGGCGAATAAATTGAAGATGGATCCAGATAAGGTGGAGGTAATTAAAAATTGGCCATCACCGAGAAATAATTTGAGGTGAGGATTTTTCATGGACTGGCTAGTTTCTACCGGAAGTTCATCAAGAATTTCAATGGGATTAGCGCAGTGATGATGGATACAGTCAAGAAAAGACATAAATCTTTTCATTGGACTGAAGAGGCAGAGAAAAGTTTCAAATTGTTGAAACAGAAAATTACAGAACAACCGGTTTTGGTGTTGCCGGATTTTAAAAAGATGTTCCAAGTGAAATGTGATGCGAGTGGGTTTGCCATAGGAGCGGTCTTGAGTCAGGAGGACAGACCGATTGCATATTTTAGTGAGAAGCTGAATGAGGCAAAAGAGAAATATTCCACATATGATAAGGAATTCTATGCCATCATATAGGCATTAAAGAAATGGAGGCACTATCTGATGCCAAGGGAATTTGTTTTATATAGTGATAACCATGCATTGCAATATGTAACTCGACAGGAGAAGTTGAATCAGAGGCATGTTAAGTGGGTCGAATACATGCAAAATTTTACATTTGTAATTAAGCATATTTCGGGTACTGCTAACAAAGTGGCTGATGCTTTGAGTAGGAAATGTTTGTTGATGCAGGAATTCAAAGTCAGGACGTTAGGCTTTGATGATCTCAAAGATATGTATGTAGCTTATCAGGATTTCAGAGAAGTGTATGGAGCAGCTGAGAACCGAGTTCTCATAGATAGAAGCCAGTGGATAGAGTACATGATCCAGGACGGATTTCTATTCAAAGGCAATCAACTATGTATTCTGAATTGCTCCATGAGGGAGAATCCGTTAAAAGAAAAACACAACGGAGGCTTGGCAGGGCATTTTGGCCATGACAAGACATTTGCAAAGTTGAGCGAATCATACTTTTGGCCAGGGATGAGGTCAGAAGTCAAGAGGTTTGTAGACAGGTGTAGAATTTGCCAGCATTCGAAGGGAAGGAAGCAGAATGCAGGATTCTATCAACCATTACCCATACCCGAGAGGCCATGGGATGAAATCAGCATGGATTTTGTATTGGGATTACCAAGGATGCAAAGAGGACATGAGTCAGTATTTGTGGTAGTTGACAGGTTTTCCAAAATGGAACATTTTATCCCATGCCAGAAAACTAGCTATGCGACTCATATCGCAAATCTGTTTTTCAAAGAGGTCGTTAGACTTCACAGCTTACCAAGGAGTATTGTTTCAGACAGAGATGCGAAATTCATTGGGCATTTCTGGAGGACACTGTGGAACAAAATGGGAACTAACTTGATGTTTAGTTCTGCCTATCATCCGTAGACGGACAGACAAACATAAGTAGTGAACATAAGTTTGGGAGACTTGCTGAGAAGCTTGGTGACGGAGCACCACAGAAGTTGGGACAATGTATTGTCGTAGGCAGAGTTTGCTTATAATGATTCAGTGAATAGGAGCACAAGAAGAAGTCCATTTCAAATTGTATACATCATGCAGCTGAGAGGAGTTTCTGAATTAAGGGATTCAGAACAGATGATAACTAAGAGCGCAAGTGATGAAGAATTCACAGAGGCAATGAAAGAACTTCACAGCTAGGTGAAGGAGCGATTGCTAAAATCGAGCCAAGAATATAAACGCAGAGCCGATCAGTGGAAGAGACAACTTCAGTTCGAGGTTGGTGAATTAATTTTGGCACATTTGAGGAAAGAAAGGTTCCTGAGAGGAACATATAATAAACTAAAGATGAAGAAAATCGGGCCATGTAAGGTCTTGAAGAAATTGGGGGAAAATGCTTATGAAATTGAGTTACTGGATGGGATCGGAATATCTCTGATATTTAATGTTTCAGATTTATATCCATATAAAGCTAATGAAGCAGGAGAAGAAAGTGATGAGCAGCTAGAGGTCCAGTGGCAGAAGTAGATTCCGATTTCAGAGAAGCCACAGATGGAGTGTATATTGTACAAGAAGGTGAGAAAGAAGACCAGGCGAAGGGAATACTATGAGTATCTGGTCAAATGGAAGGGCCATCCAGTGGAAGATGCCAGCTGGGAGACTGAAGCAGAGGTACAGAAGCATGTAAAGACTATGTAGGAGCTCATGGATAGGAGATCATGAAGTTTTTCAAGCGAGGGAGTATGATGCAGGAGCATCGCAATTATCAAGCGATCCAGCGCGAAAGACAATGAACAGCTAGACAAGCCCAACCAAACTTTTTGAATTTTACCTTGAAGATGATGCGCCAATGTATAATTGAAGTCATTTAATGAAAAGTGCCTTTTGAATATTGTATTGGACCTTGAGCGATTCGCTCTCGTCCTTAGTAGATAGGAGGCATTTAATCTAGTTAATGTAGATAGATAGAATTTATTTCCAGATTAGACAGTTTTAGAGCGCAGGAGGGAAAACGGATATAGACACCCTCATTGTACATTGTAACATTAGCTAGCAAGCAAGAAAAAAAAAAAAAACAGTTAGAAGCATTGAGCAAGAATAGAAGAGAGCTGTAGAAGAACATCCATGTACAGATCTTGAATAAATAGAAGGAATTAATTCAGATTCATGGTTTTATGTGTGTGTGTGTGTGTGTGTTGATGATATGCTCATGAATGTTTGTTTTCCTATTATGCATTTGCTTTGATATGCTATGTATGTGATTTCATGGTGGAGTTGAAGTCTGAGAGGAAGTGAGAATGAGTTTCAATTGTTTCTCTGTTTGAGCAAGAATTCCTGCAAGGAGTGCAGTTGAAGTCGTCCACAAGGAGTGCGTTGACAGAAGGCTCAAATAGTTACCTTTTGTTCTCACTCACCCAAGAGTGAAAGTGGGTTGCAGGAGCCGTACGAGGAGTGCGCAAGCTAAGCTAAGTCTCAGAGTTGCGATTTTGAGCGAGAGTATTGAAGACTGTTGCTGCAGGCATGTGCAGAGTCAAGGAAAGAAGAACACTTGAAGTGTTTGCAGGTTGTCGCAGGGAGTGCGTGCAAAGACCCTCTTTTGAGGTTCTAAGTCATGAGAAATATCAGGAGGAGAAAATCCTTCAAATCTGCTGAAGGACTGCACAAGAGGTTTTGCATCAAGAAATCCTGAAGGAGGAGAAGTGACGGTCAAGATCTTGTGGAGGGAACTCATGAAAATCCCGTGAGCCGTCAGATCCACCAGAAGTAGCGAGGAAGTTACGACCACATCAGGAGTTTAAGCTCAGGACACTATGAGCTGTTGGATCATCATCTAGTTACCCGTCAACTGTCCGATTGGACAGAAGCTGCAAGGGGTTTAAGCCCGTGTGAGGCATCGGGGTTTCAGAAGTTCAGAAGTTCGAGGCCTTTTGGGTTTCGAAACACCGATGAGAAATCCTAGCTATTGATATCGACAGGACACGCGTCAGGAATCTGGAGAGGCATTGGGGTTCGACACATCGCAAATTCCGGGAGCGAAGAAATCACAGCATCAGGAATCGCGATCCACGATATCCCGATAAGCTCAGAACCGTCCATCGGTTGGGACGTGTGTCAGGAGACCCCGAGGAGTCAGAGTTAGGGGCATCGAAGATTTCTAAGATAAGAAACTCTTACATGTTGGAATCGTGAAACGCGATATCCCTAAGGAGGATTCGTGTGGGCCACGGCTAGAGTTAGTGGAGGACAGGTGGCGTGCCATATCGAGGATCGGGAAAAGGTGAGACTCAAAACCTTTGTCATCAGGATTCGCGATCCTGCGAATCCCGAAATTCTGATAGAAGTGACGGGAGGTGGAAAAGTCAACCTGCATGTGTGCATCGGTGTATCGGCACATCAGGAGTTGGGGATCAGTGAGGCAAGTGGTTTTCGACATCATCAGTGCCGAAATCCCAACGGAGAAAGTCCTGATAGAAGTAGAAGGTGTTGGTATTGACCCACATCGGGTTTCGGGATATCGTGGGATGCGAAGTGCGTGACCACGAGACTTGTGAAACTGTGAAGTCTGATTCCCTGATTTGAGTAGGGGGATCGTTAAGGAAAATTTTGTGGGTGCGGAAAATACTCGATAGGGGAATTGAATAGCTTTTCAAGTTCTTCGGGCCAAGGTGAGAGAAGATCCTGTGCGAGCGGACGTGCCCTGGGTGGTGCGGCTGCGTCAGTTAGGGTTTTGTTGGTGCATTGTTTAAGCATTGAACCCTGGGTATGCCCCTATGCCAACATAAAGTAAATTGACAAAGTCAAGAAGGATTATTTAAATAATAAAGTGAAGTGACAAAATCAAAGAATACTATTTAAATGATAAAGTGAGGCGACAAATTCAAGGAGGAATATTTAAATGATAAAGAAATGGAGAATTTTATATTTATGGAAAGTGAGTGACCTAGAAATGGGTTAAGTGACCTAGAAGATGCTTCTATGGAAGCTACTTGGAGAGTATAAATAAGAGGCTAGGGTCTCTTGTGAAGATGAATCTAGTGTGCATCTTTTTGGTGAGAATATTTGGAGAGCATATCTTATGTGTATCCTTTGTGAGCGTATCTTGAGCATGAGTGAAGATATATTCTGAGAGAGAGAGAGTATGGAGGATATCATGAACACATCAAAGCTTCAACAAGTTTGAGATCATGATGGAAAAAGTCTCAGAGGTTCAAAAACTCTAGTTTTTGAGGTGTACGCGGGCTGTAGTGATATAGGGCACGTACATGTGCGGGTTGTATGAAGACAGGGCATGTACAGTGGATGAATTCATGGATATTGGTGTGTGAGTTGATGCCAGGATCTTGAATACTGAAGCAGGTTCTAGATCTATATTCTATGGGCTCAGATCTTCCATAGATACTCTGGTATGGTTGTATTGTTGTCTTGATGGATACTCTTGTTTTTTGAGTGGTGAATGCTCAAGGCATTCTTGGTATGGTTCTTGTGATGTGGTTTGTGTTGGTTGATGGAGTGAACAACACTCTTATGATTCAAAACTGATATGATGGCTATAGTATACTGGTTGTTTATACATGATTGAGTAGCATTCATTTTGTATGGTTGAGGACCATGAGTAGGTTGTTGAAGAGCTTGGATTTGTTGTGACTGGCTGTGGGTCAGATTGGATAGTGAAAAACAGAAGAGAATGTGACTATAAGTTCCAGAGGTTCTGAGTATGTGATGAAAAGGAAAACCCTGGTTTCCCATAAGTATACGCAGGTTGTAGTATAGACTGGTCGCGTACATATGTGGGTTGTACTACTTGTAGGGCGCGTACATACGCGTGATACACTACCGACAGGTCGCATACCTGTGATAGATTGATATTTGTTGAGGATTGTTGCCTCATTTCAGTTGGTGCTAAGGGTGTAAGCTGAGTCTTTCATTATAGAGATGGTTCTCTTGTAGAGTTGTACTCTATTCAGTTGTTGTTGAAAAACCCCAAGGATTGTAGTCCGTAATAAATAAAAAATTGTACATACAGCTTGTGTTATTTGTGTTCCTTGTGGTGATTATTTTTTGATGATATATTGTTGATATATGTTGTTGATATGTGTTCACATTTAACTGGTTATAAATAACAACAATGAGTAATGAGTTAGTGGTGATTTCTTACTAACGAGTTTTGTGTAAGAGGGAAGTTTGTGAAAAGATCCCTACACTATTCACCCCCCCCATCTCAGTGTAGTCAGTGTTTCCAACACTCTAATCATGGATATGGTTAAATTGAAGGAGAACAACTCCTAAACAACTTTAGTGAAAATAGTAAATTCGATTTTGACCATCTTAAATGTAAAACAAAATATCTTTTACAATCATATATATTAATTAAAATTTGAATATGTTGTTGTGATGAATCACCAAGTACATATTCAAACCACTCTGAGGCATCCCATGAGTTTTTGAGCAACTCTACCACATTTTTGTAGAAAACTGAAGCTACTTCTATGCAAGTGCTACCTACAATGTTTCCATAACAACTTTGCATAGCATACTTCATTTTGTTGAAACCCGTGAAGATCCTAGTGGTAGAAACTCACTGGAGACCTGTGTTTACCTCAAATATTGTATACCAATGACCTCATGTTGTCCTTTTTAATCATGTGTTCCTACAATATATTTGTAGCAAGAGCTCGCTAGGTAAGTGTTGTGTATGATAGTTTACAAGTCCAAAAATTGTAGCTATGCTTAGAAAATGATTTATGCTATCATCCTTCTGTAAAAACCATTCTCCATCATTATTTCCTTTGTAATTCCTCAATGCAATCTCCCATAATGAGCACACCATATATGACATAATCAAAACTTGATATGACTTCTTACCCCAAAAAGAGAAAATTGCATTGTCTCTTCACTCATAGATTTACCTTCTCCATCAACTCTCATGTGTAATATTAAGGACCTGTTTTTTTTTCTCAGTGATAGATTCTTCCTCTTTAATTTCTAAATTTTCTTGGATAAACGTGCATTTTTCTTCAATTTTAATTCGGAAATTGAAAGTGCTTCACAAGCATTTGTGATGGTTGGTCCACATTCTTGGAAATGACTTTGTATCCTCTGTTCTAATGGCCTATTCTTTTCCCTGAGATGGATAATTAGGTCCCAGGCCTCCATTAATTGTTTACTTAGCCACTTCATAGTTTCCTCATCCTCTACAAGAGATGTATGGGGTCTTTCAATTGCTGCAGGTTGGTCCTGGTTGAGGTTCTTGTTATAGGAGCTGAAGTTTTGGCTGAAACTACAGTCTTGGGACTTTGAAAAACTTCCTTCTCCTTTGATATTTCATTTCTAGAATCTTCCTTAATTTTTGGTGTGTGTGCCTTAAGAGCCTTCTCTTCCAACTTCCTTTTCAATTCTCTACTCTCCTATTAGAACTAAGCTATGACATGATGACATTCTATAATTTTTTGTTGCATCTCCCTAACCTATGAATATTTCTCCCCTAACTTCACATGTTCTTCATCCATATCCTAAGCTACAACTTCAACAAAATATATCTGTATTGGGGGTGTGGAAATTATTCTAACAATTGACCTTGTGATTGGTATGTTGGGTGCCTGTGTCTCTTTTGGCTCATCAGTGAATTATACCCTCCTAAATCTCTTTAGAACTAGATGTCTTGGTGATCGGAACTCAATCTCTTTTCCCTTTCCTTGTTCAACATCACTTTCTCCTTTTCCTCCTGAGTTATTAGAAGCCAGTTTTTCAATAGACAAGAGGGTATCTCCTTTGGGATCCAGGGGAATGTTTTCTGATGTCAAGAAGGAATCTGAGTGACTGTTAAGTTTTCTTAGCTCCTTAACCACTAAAATTTTTACCAAGGGGAAGTGGAACAAGCTACTCTTAATTTGGTCATCCCTGGCTTGGACTTTATCTGCCATTTTTCCTAAGCTTCTATACAGGAAATAAAGTAAGTTAAGGGGGAATTTTCATATGAAATGCATGAGGAGTATTATATGGTACTAGTACACCCTTTCAAACATACCATCACAAGTGAAATACCTTTTGATTACTCTCAAAATCTTCTCATAGGGTTCCAAAACATACTCCCTAGGAATAGTGGAACCAATCTTCGGCTTTCTATACTTAGGCTTGAGGAAATCGATATAAAACATAGGCTCTAGAGGAATACCTTTAAACCATTTGTCTCCCTATATTGGAATCTATGTTGAAACTGTTATGATATCTTATGATACTAGAAAGGTGACCTCTGCAATGGTTGTCTTGACACCATTAAAGTTCAGGGCGAGCTCCTTTGTCAACTGCATGTTATACCACTAGATCCTTTAATATAATCTCATACACCTGGTCTGCTCAAAAGACACTCTGTAGGCAGGTTCTGAGTTTACCAAAGTCAAATCTTGCGGCTCATACCTCAACACATTTCCTCCCATGTACTTCTTGTTTTCCTGCATTATCATAGCTCTATGATTTTTTATTTGCAAGGTAAACTTTCAAAACTTTTAAAAGCATATGGGTCTTTGAAACTCAGAAGGAAATCTTGCGTAGCAGTTTAGTAGGGATAGGGTTTTTTATTAAAATAAGTGTAACATGATTTCTTGTATGAGAGGAAAACTATTCAGGGGATAAGGTAGCATAAACAATAGGTTTCAATGGTTTTTACACAGTAATACAAAGAATAAGGAATGCATAGAAAAAATTACAACAACAGTCTTTGTGTAGTGAGGAATACTACATAAGGTTTGCATAGCGAGGGGAGTTTGCACATGACTTGCATAGAGAGGGAACTGCTTACATACTAAGGGTTTTGAATATTGATGAGAGGTCATTTATTATGCATAGGTCGAGGGTGCATGAAAATGGGAAAAAATTTGGAAAATATGCATGCACGAGTTGATAAGGAGCAGATTTGAAAAGGAAAGTACTCGTTTATAGATTATAAGACTTCCCAAGCCAATTCAAGTAACTTGTGCATCAAATTTGAGCAAAACGCACATGTTTTGAGTTTTCCAATGGTACAAATGACATGAGATGTTATCATTGTCCCTTTTCTGACCTCATCATATGTGATGATGAACAATGATACCTTTGACATGACTTTCATCCCTAACTTATGACTCGACTTTGACACATAATTTCCCATTTTGTGAGATGGTTTCAAACTAGGAAAACAAGGACCTTTACAAATTTTTCAACATGATGGACTCTTATACCCCTTTGATTCCTTGTTTTTCATGATGGTGTATTATGAAATAGACAAAAAACCTTTTGAATCAGACCTATGACTTCACTCTCCTTTGACATGCATATTTCCCTTTATTTGATCAATGACCTAAGGGTTTTAAATCACCTCATGAAGCATAACACAATCACCATGACTCATTTAGGAATTCCTTGGTCTATATAAGACCAAGGCATGACTATGAAAAATAAAAAAAAAAACCTTTAACCCGACACCCAAAAACAAAAGATGCTAACATTTTGCTCCAATGGGGATGTTATCCTCCCAATGAGGTAGCAAAGAACAACATACCATGTGCCTGACCATTGGGCTTTATTTGACTCAAAATGAATCTAAAGTGATAAACAAATTGTCTGATAAGACGTATTTGACATAATTTGACTAGAATCAGTGGAAACTTAGGGCCTTCACCTTGGGCTTCAATTCCTGCTGGTTATTGACTTTAACTACTAAATACAAAAAATATTTATTTACAATGAGATGAACAAACTAGAAAACTTTAAGTAAGGTAGTGCTTGAGAAGCCTGCCATTTACAGGCCCTCCACCAATGATGTCTCCATTTAGTTCTTGAAGTAGATAATCATTATTCCCATGATAGGAAACAATTTTGTATTGTCCTAGCCAGAGGTAGTCAAACATTCCATGATTACCCTTATCTTCATTTCTTGCATCCCATTTCAACACCAGATCATCTACCTTGAAATCATCCACCTTTGTATGTCTGTCGAAAACCCTTTTCATTTTGTTCCGATGCAACTGTGATTTGTTGAACACTTTTTCTCTCATTTGTTACACATGGATCAGTTGATTTATCCTTATTTGAGCATTGTTTGATTCAGCTTCCTATTCTTGCAACAAATTCTTCACTGACAGTCCTAAAGAAGTAGGTAAAATTGCATTTGTGCCATATACAATTTGAAAAGGTGATGTAGCAATAGACCTCTTGGTGGTGATCCGTTCAGCCCATAATGCATAAATAATTTTCTTGTGCCAAGCCTTCTTGTTTTCCTATAAAATATTCCTAATAATTATTGTCAAGCTCTTGTTGGATGACTCGGCTAACCCATTTCCCTATGGGTAATAATTTGTGGAATGACCAAGCATTATGTTGTAATCACTGCAAAATTTTTCCATTCTCCTGGACTTGAATGTTGCTACATTATCAATAATGATTTTGACTAAAAATCCAAACCTAGACAGAATATTGCTTTCCATAAATTGAATGATAACAACATCAATAGCTTGCCTTGCTAGAAATGCTTCAATCCATTTGGTGAAGTAGTATGTGGTTGTCAATATCCATCTATTCCAAGATGAATATGGTGGATGAATATCCCATATAAAATCAAGGCCCCATTTCCTAAATGGTGCTTCAATAGAAACATGCTTCAAAGGATATGGCAACAATTTCCTTTTTCCATAAAAAATTTGGCATTCATGACAACTTGATACCTCCTTGTACACATAAGATAATATTCTAGGCCAATAAAACCCAGATATTAGTATTTTATGTACTATGGTTTTTCAATAATGGTAATCCCCGCAGTCACCTTTACTTCATAATGGCCTTCTTTACTTCATATTCTAATCAACAACTAAGAAAAATTCCCTTTGGGTCTTTCCAATATAGAGAACCATCAAGAATACAAAATTTGGCAGCTTTCAATTTCAAAAATCTAGCTTTTGTTTCCTGACTTCGGGAGGGGTTTGTAAATTTCTCATCACATAAACAATATCAACATACCATGGAGACCCAATAAATTTCGGAGATACCTAAGTGATTGTTTCTTCATTTTCATTTTTTGACATCGTTGTACTAAAGTTTATTCCCAAAACATCATAATTTGACTGTGTCATAAGCTTGGCAAGCCCTTGGCCTTTGATCAACTTTGTAGGATTTATTTCTAGGTCATATTCCAAAAAAAAAAACAATCCATTTTCCTCATCTTCCTTTAGGATCAGATTTAGTCGAAATGTCCTTTACAACATTTCTAGGCTCATAAGCAGTAACATGAGAATGCAAAATGTAAATTTTGAATTCTTTAAGGGCCTTTACTAATGCAAATGCTTGTTTCTCCATTATATCATACTTCAGAGGGGAATATCTTAAGGTCATGTTGTAATAGGCTCTGGGCCTTCAAAATTTTGTTCATCCTTCTACAACAAAACCCCAACAATACTATGCTCTGATTCAAAAGAGAACAAGATGAAATCTTTTGCAAAATATGGATTGGCCAATATTGGTGCCTTGGTCAATGCTACTTTAATATCCTCAAAATATTTCCTAGCTTCAGGAGTCCACTTTATCTCACTTCCCTTTCTGAGCATGTTAGTAATATATTTTATGATTTCATCCAGATTAGGGATAAACCTTCTCAAAACATTTACTCTTCCAAGAAAATAATGTACCTCCTTTTTTCTTCTAGGTATGCCAATCTTCATAATTGAATCCACTCTATTGGGATCTATCTTTATTCCTCCTTTCAAAATGATATGACCAAGTGTTTTTTCCTCTTGCATTCCAAAGTCGGTTTTTGGGGGATTTAACAAAATTCCAAACTTCCTACATTTCTGAGAAAAAACTTCTTAAATGTTTTAGGTGCTTATCATCAGAATCTGAAAACACAGTAATATCATCTAAATAAATGAAAATAAACTTATTTTTATCATCAACAAAATCTATGTCCATAGCCCTTTAGAAAGTTTCCCCTGCATTCATGAGCCTAAAATGCATTTTTTCATACATGAATGTACCCTAGGGCGTTGTGAAGGCTGTTTTATCTTGGTCATTAGGATGCACCATGATTTGGTTGTATCCAGAAAATCCTCCAAGCATCAACATTTTATGTGATCCAACCACTTTCTGTGTAATGTAATCCATCTTGGGAAGAAGATAATTGTCTTTGAGGGAGACCCTATAGTCTACACACAACCTGATTTCACCACTTTTATTTCTGACAGACACTAAGTTATCCAACCATTTAGAGAATCTTAAAGACACTATATTCTTAGCATCACACAACTTTCTTACCTATTTCTCAATCAATAGCAACAACAAATGATCAATCCTTCTCAATTTTTGTTTGAAATGTGTGTGATAATCTTTTATTGGAATTACATGTTGAATCACCTTAGTATCATAAAATTTCAAATCCTCATAGCTCCAGAAAAAACATCTGGGAAATCCTTCATTAGGATGATATATCTTTTTCTTGATTTCTTGACTGAGTTTCATGGACAATTTGATGATTTTGGGATCTTCTTGAGTCCCAATGTTACAATATTTTGTGTCTTCATCATTTGCAGTGATATTAGGATTTCTTGCCACATCGTTATTGTCAAAAATGTTTTCCAATGGAACCAATCTCTTGGGAATGATATTATTTTTGAGCCGAACAATATCTCTACCAATAATATGATTTTGAAAACAATCATCATTTGTGAACGTAGCTGCATATTCTTCCTGGTCACAACAATTTTCATCATCAATATTTGAGTTGACAAATTCATCAGTCATTTGAAGGAATCTTACCACCTACTTGTCATCCTACAAAATATGCCAATACTTAATGTTTCAGGTACTGTTGGAATGTGCTTGACTTCAATTTCATATGTTATGTTAGGAAAAATAGGAATCTTGAAAACGGAGGTTGAAGTGGTTAATGCACCAACAATTAGATTTTGTCCTCTTGGAATCACTGAGAGGTTATATTCTGTAAAATTTTCAAGTAGATCAAGAACTATATTTCTATATGTCCTTAACATAGGATTCTTTGACTGATAGATTCCTTTTAACTAATTTATGACAAGCTCAGAATCTCCATGTAGAGCTACTATTTTTTCACCCAATTCTTTCAAAGTGTTCAAACCCAAAATCAATGCCTCATATTCAACCATGTTATTTGTGCAGTCAAAAGAATTATACCTATTTTGGGAGGAATTATCCAAACACCTACTTCATCTCCCTCTTTACTAGAAGCTCCATCAAAATTTATATTCCACATTTCATCGTCTCCTCTATTTTGTTGATCTGAAATTTTCCCTGCTTGATGATCAACCTCATATTTCATAGGAGCTTCAACATTATTTGGCTCTTCTTATTCAAAGCACAAATCATTGTAGAAAATTGAAGAACCAACCTCAATGTCAACAAAAAATATCGGATGATTGTTTGGACTGGTTTTTCTACTCACCATGTATTTCAAAAGTACTTCCATGTACAGTCTCCTTTATTGGCCAAAAAATGGTATAGTTGCATAGGACAAATCCATCTGTAAGGTGCCTTTTAACTTTGCATCCCATGATCTTGACAACAACATTACAAACTTTGGAGGGATGCCAACAACAACCACATCCATGACTAGATTATTTGATGGAAAGAGATAGAGACACAACCAGATCTTTGATTAAACCCAAACATTTTACCATCCTTGAATCAAAAGAAAACAGATCCTTGTAAGGCATAGTAATGTCTAAACCTAGTTCATCCATGACTACCTTTTGCATAAAATTATGAGATGCACCTAAATCTAGCATTGCATTTTGTAAGGTCATATCATGAATTTTTAGGATGACATAAATAAGAGGTATATCATCACCATTACCACTTTCTTGCACACTTGGACCGAATAATATTGCAGGGTGATCATATTTCACATTCAAAGTATAATAAGCTTCTTCCATTTTCATCATTTTGATGATTTGACTTCTATATTCACCATTTCTTATCAACTCATTGAAAGGAACATAAATTTTGATTTTTTCCATTTCACTTTCAAAGTTAAAAGGAGATTGAGTTTTTTCTACCTCTTTGATGAGTGCCTCCCTTTTTGTCTCGGGTACCTTATTTAGCGATTATTATTTTCCTTTTCCTTTCTCAAATGCATCCTTTGTAGAAGTGTCTTTCTTAGGTTTACTTGAGGAAGGTGTATTAACTTGAGGTTACCTTGTAGGATTCCCCTTTGGAGGGTTTTCAAGCACCTTTTTATTTCTGAGATTATAGTGTTTCTGAAGTTCATAATGGCATTTGGACACCCCTTCTTATACTATTTTGTTTCCATTGAAAACATATCATCATTTTCCTACATAAACTTATCATTTGCATCCATAAATTGATCATGTTCTTCTTTAGTTAGCAACACATTTGTTTCAGTATCATCACAACAATGTATGTTGTCTTCAAGAGATTCATCAAAATTTTCATTCATATAGTTATTTTGGAAGGGGGTTTTATTTGTTGATCACCTTGATTTTTCTAGTCTCTCTGTCTGATCTGTGGACCTAGTGCTCTTATAAAATTTTGATTCATGGGTTGAAATTCAACTTGATCTCTGATGGCAGGCTTGTTATCCAAGGACAACTTTTCCATGAAATTTTCCATAGTCTTCATCATTAAATTAAATTTTACATATGATGACTGGGAAGTTGAAGGTTGTGATTCTCCTTGAACCTTTTTCATATTAGTTTTAGGATTATGCTCAATCTTTCCTAGTTCCATTAGATTTAACTCTACTTCAATCGCATCATTCATCATGTCATATAGCATGGTAGATCTCCTTTCCCTTAGCAGCAAAGAAAAGTCACTGTCAAAAGAGTCAGCATAATGAAGTTGGGAAGCTCCGGGAGGGGGTTTAACTTTAGTTGGGATCATAAAGAATTATAATAAAATAGTTCTACAATCTCGCCCTGAGTCAGCATATTGAGTTATGACTCAATCAATTATATGAATCGGACTGTCAATCCACTATGGCCATGTCGTGCAAGTCTTTGGCATCTTCTTTGGCATCTCCACTAAGTGCGAGCCGATACCTGGTACTGATAAGTTCTCTTTCAAAGGAACAATACCTAACTCATGTCACGTTAGTATCAACATTAGTTTAAAATATCAACATACATTAAAAATAACTTGAATCATAGGAATACCTTGAATAGCCCCATTTAGTTGTAAAAGGATGTCAAATGTGTCATGGTACGGCCAGAAGGAAATGATACTAGATATGAAAATGGAGGTATATTTGACATGATATAGGAAAAAATATAGTCAAAACTGGAGACTAACATTCCCCCAAGCTGAAGTCTTTGCTTGTCCTCAGACAACAAAAAGTCAAAAACTGAGATTCATCAGAGTGTTGCAGCAGCTGCAACCAACATTTGCAATTTATCATGTTTCTTCATGCTTCTGATTTCCTTCTTAAGAACTCGATTAATGATGATGTGCTTCCTGGAAATCTTCTGCAGTCTCCTATTCTTCTAAAAAAGACCTTTATTTTTTCGTTTTAATTGTTCAATCTTGGATGAGAAATGAGCTTGCCTGAGTTTCATAAGTTCATTTTTTGTTTTGATAACTTCTCTTTTAACCTGTGATTCCTGCTTTATAATCTGGCTACCATTGGTCTCAAGGATCTACTAGAAGAGATTTCACAGTAATATTCAAATGTTTTACCATGTCCTTGTTGTGTTTGAGGGCTGGACACGTGAGTGAACTCAACTAGTCTTTGATCATGGGTGTCGACTGGACTAGGTTCAGGAGTAAACTCATCATATACTTGAATAGGGTTGTCGACTGGACTGAGTTCAGGAGTAAACTCATCATACACTTTATCAAGATTGTCGACTGGACTGAGTTCAGGAGTAAACTCATCATACACTTTATCAGGGTTGTCGACTGGACTGAGTTCAGGAGTAAACTCCTTATACACCTTAACAGGGGTATCCACTGGCATTTGAATTGGCTTGTCATGCTCAATTTATTTGGGTGCATTAGCTTGATGATTGACTTTATGGAATTTTCGAATCAATTGGGAGAGAGTCCATGTCATCTCAAAGGAGTCCGGAGCCTCCTCATGATAATCCACACTTTTTAATCTTTCCTGTGGTGGGTAACTAGGCATAGAGTTATCCATATCTGACAGTGTGCGTGTGCATTTTTCATTTGGGATTTCTCCTAGGTTTGTCAATTAACTCTTCAAGTTGTTCGAGGAGAAATCAGAATTTCAACATTCGCCTCTATAGGAACAGTTTTTTCCACTCTTTCATGGTTAGTTTCCACACCATCAGAACCATGGACATCAAACGAATGTTCTGTACCAAGATTATCATCACTGGCCTCAATTGTGCAGTCTGGTGTATTCTTAGGGTCATCACAGATTTTGGTCAGGGTTTTAACACCCTTTTTCTTAGAGTTCGACTTCTTCTGTGGAGGAGCGGACTTAATATATTTATCTCTAGATTTGTCAGAAGCTAGGGTTCTTACAACGAACATATCCCAAGTTTCTTGTTTGTGGGATAACGCAGACTTAACCAAAATTTTGACAAGACCAAAATGAAACAAGGTACCTCTAAAATCTTTGGCTTTGCGGACCTGTTCTTCCATTTTCTTCAAACTCTTCAATAGAAAATAGGGGATGTTCATCAAATGGTTACCTTTGAAATGTAGCAGGAGTCGAGCATGACATGGAAACATGATCGTGTACCATCCTTCGCAAGTGAGGTAGTGTTGGAGTATGGATAGCAACTGAGCCCATTTTGGTTCTAACCACGACCTTGATGTGCCCTCTGACCATTGTAATTTCCGATACTGTGGTTGCAAGAGCTGCGTGCAGAGATTCTTGTCGACGGGCTGGCCCTTCGTCCATTTCTGACCAGTGTTGGGTAATTGAATTGCTTCAGAGATGAATTTTTCTATGACTTCAAACTCTAGCTCGCCCACTTTAGCTAGTCCACCATGAAAATGCAGAGCGAAATGAAGTGTAACCGAATCATCATACCCATCAAATTTCTTGAAGAACGGCTCCCATCCATCTTTCTGAAAAATCTGTTTGGTGGCTTCATACTCAGGAAGAGCCTCCAAATCTTCATAAGTCTCAGGTTCGTGACGATTCGCCACCATAATTTCACTTGGTATCACAGGAAAGGTCCACAGGTGAGCAGTGGAATTAGATGAGGGAAATAGAGGAATAGAATATGATGTGTGAAGTAGTCATGAGAGGAATTATAGAAGAACGTTTGAAATGTCATGAGGATCGATAGCATGTAAGGAAATGATGATGGTCATACACGTTTGCAAAATATTATTACATATGAATCGTGTCGAATTCAGCCAAGATAATGCAGTGAATTTCCCATGATATGAAATGTCAAGAAGGATTGGTTTATTAGGTACAGAGTATAGGTATAATGAAATATTATGGAGTATCAAGGCATTCCCAGTTCAAATTATTAATATGTAATTTAATACATTAAACCAACATGAAACTAAGCGTACCCAAATTAGATTACCTACTCCCTTGTTATGCATTTCTTACTGTAGAGATCTTTGAAGTCAAGTCTGTATCTGGAGAGCACTAAAATTGTAATTTGAATTTGTATTTCTGATAACCACTATAGCTGATGGATTATGTCTGGCACTGACTAGTACTGATGAAATAACCCAAAATTTGCAGAGAAACTTGAACCAATAATAACTTGCTAAGAAAAAGACTTCTTGTTTATGAAAGAAAATTATCTGATGGCTATCCCTGAACCTGTATTTTGTTCCTTCCTGAAAGGGATCAATTAAAATTATGTCTTGAACAACTTCAAAGCTTTAACCCATGGTACAATTATTATTTGTGTGAATAAATGTTCTGGAGTCGAACACAAAAAGAAGTCATTGGATTACCAGCCATTAATGAATGTCGTTAACCAATGCGAGATGACCCACCAATGATGTCAATGGGCCTCAAGGTACCAATAGTACATCCTAATAGGTACGAATAAAGGTCTTGGTGTTGATTCACCTGTAAGATCTATCAACCAAGAGACATTGATGTATTCCCATGGTTGTTAGCAAGGAAATTTTCCATTGAGGCATGCAGAGTCCAGGGTACTAAGTAGTCTCTAATCTCTACTCCCGATAAGGTGTTGGTGTCGATGGAGTCAGACTTGTTGGAAGGTGGAACTTAACATATTCCACATCATCCAACACGAGTGCAGATAGAAATCTTGCAGAGAATAATTTTTGGAACAATAATCACTTACTTGTGGGTTTTATGAGCCCAAGTTAGTATATGCTCATTGCTTTCTCATGTTTTGAGAGTCTGAGAAAATGTTAAAAGAAAACTCTAGGGGGGTTTCTTTCCCATCATAATTCATCAGGCCTGGTAAAGAATAATCCTATCGCTGATAACTGCCCCTTTCATACTTTAATGAGCAATTCAAAGGGAACAAACAAGCTCAAATTTATTAATTTCAAAACAAGACAGTGCATATTGATAAGAAAATTTCATAAAATAAAATGGTCTTACCTTCTTACCTATTGCGAAAGAGTGATGAATTTCAATTATGTACTTGCTTTGAAAATCCTATAAAACTGAAAACAATATATCAACATATCCAAAAAGAAATGTTTTTTTTATATATATTTTTTATTATTTTATTTTTTTTATTTTCTGTTAAAATTTTATTATTTACAAAATCTTAAAACAAAAAAAATGATCAAGGATTAGCAGGAGGAGAAGACTCTTCTCCTACTATCTTTATTTCTGTTTGTTTGGCAATTTCCTGTAGAAAATCATCTCTTGACAAGGGTTTGTTATACACTTTTAATCGATGTCCATTTACTACAAAGGAATTTTGAGAGTCATCTATGGTCTTGATTCTGACATATCCATTATAAAAAATAGTCTTCACTTCATAAGGTCCCAACCACCTTGTCATAAGTTTTCCTTTGAAAGTTTTGTATTTGGAATCAAAAAGCAATGCCCAATCCCCTGGTTGAAAATGCTTTTTCTTAATGTATTTATCATGCCATTTGCTACATTGATTTTGTACAAGGATAGTTCTTTGAAGATCATCTTGCCTAATTTCTCCCAATTCATTTAGTTGGATGACTCTCTGTTTCTGTGCCTCATCCAAATTCAACCCCAAATCTGCTGCTAGGCGGAAGGTATGAATATGAAATTCTATGGGAAGGAGAATTTGCTTTCCAAATACCAATTCATAAGGGGTATGACCAGTGATATTTCTCCACATAGTTTGGTATTCCCATAAAGCCTCTGGAAGCCTATCCACCCAATCTTTGTGATGTAAATGTATTGTTTTGGTTAGAATAGCTTCTAGAACTTTATTCATGGATTCCACTTGCCCATTGGCTTGTGGATGGTATGGGGAAGACTTACAGTGTTTTATCCCATATTTATCTGTGAGTTCTTTCATCAACTTAGAAGTAAATTGGGCACCTTGATCAGTAACAATCTCTCRYRGAAMACYRAAGYRGGTAAAKATATMTTCATAAATAAATTCAACMACYGATTTMTCARTTGCTTGATRTAAGGATTTTGCCTCTACCCACTTGGTCACAAAATCTRTRCAAACCAAGATGTACTTCTTCTTCCTCGACATTGGGGAAATCGGTCCTACAAAATCAAGTGCCCATTTATCAAATGGTTCAATCACAACCTGCGGTCGTAAGGGCATCTCGTCTGCTACGGTAGGTCTTCCCATCCTTTGACAACTATTGCAGCTTCTCACATATTTTGTTGCATCCTTAAACAATGTCGGCCAATAGTATCCTGATTGTAAGACTTTATATGTCGTTCTCTTATCAGAGAAATGTCCTCCACATGGCCCATCATGACAGACCTAAAGGATATCGGGAATCTCGTCTTCTTGAACACATCTCCTAATGATCATATCAGGACTTGTATAGAAAAGATCACTTCCTACCCAAGAGTAGTAAGCACTTTGCTGAACAATTTTTCTCTTTTATGGTGGTGACAAATGAGTTGGCAGTCTTCCTGTAGCTAAGTAATTTGCTGTATCTGCAAACCAAGGGGTCTTAAAAGCTACTGCAAATAGATGTTCATCAGGGAAATTATCATTCACTGGAATGTCAGTACTATCTTTAGGACTACGAGAAAGAAAATCTACAACTACATTTTCTTTTCCTGGCCGATCAACTATAGTGATGTTAAATTCTTGAAGTAGCAAAATCCATCGTGTGATTCTTCCAGTAGTAATTGGTTTGTTCATCAAAAATTTGATAGCAGAATGGTCCGTATGTACAAAAACCTCATATCCAGTGATGTAATGATGAAATTTGTTAATGGAATGAACTACTGCTAAAAATTCCTTCTATGTTACAGTGTAGTTCAATTTAGGGGGAGTAAGGTTTTTGCTAGTGAAGTAAATTGCATAGTTTTGTTGGTTTTATTTTTGTCCAATCACTCCTCCTAAAGCAGTGTCTGAGGCATCAGTTGAAATATGGAAAGGAAGAGACCAATTTGGTCCTCTTAGAATAGGTCATGGACAATTTTTCTTTCAAATTCTCAAAACCATTCTGACAATTGTTATCCCAACAAAACTATGCATCTTTTGCTAACAGTTTAAACATGGGGCTGGCTATCTTTGTAAAGTTTTCAATAAATTGACTATAATATCCAGCATGTCCCAAAAAACTTCGCACATCTTTTTGGGTTTTCGGAGAGGAAAGTTTAAATATCACTTCAATTTTGGTTGGATCAACTTTAATTCCTTCTGCAGACAAATGATGACTGTTATCCACATTTTTGGTTATCGAGATGATATTATGATTAGGTCATGATAATGGAAGATCAAACTCTTCATTAAGAACTTTTTCCTGAAGAAAGTTACACTTGTCATTTTCTCAAAATCATATTTTGAAAATAGTTCGCAG
>ML779332.1:614163-624668 GCA_009831015.1 Picea engelmannii
ATAGTTTCACCAACAATTTCCTTGATCTTCATCTTGTTATTCCTCATACAAGCATGGGTCCTCCAACCTTTCTTCTAGGATAACTCAATCCGTAAAGCGTCTTCCCATGAGGGCTTTCACCATAAGGGGACCACTTTGGAGTTGATACGTTTGTACACCTTATCAATCATGATAAGACAATAATGAGAGCATGGGTCCTCCAACCATTCTTCTAGGATAACTCAATCTGCAAAGCGTCTTCCTGTGAGGGCTTTCACCAAAAGGGGACCACTTTGGAGTTCATCCATTTGTGCACCTTATCAATCATGATAAGACAATAATGAGTCATCTATACATTTTTACAACAATGCATCATATACCAATGGAACCACATCGATCCATCTTCATCATGTATCAGTGATAACTCATTGATCCATCTTCATCTATGCATTCTCATCAAGGACAATACATATTATATTACATAAATTATCATTCAATCAATCCTTTGACATTAATCAATCAAACCATTGGCATCAATGACAACATGATCCAACAATCTTACAAAGGTAACCAAAAAACCACTTTAGAACCAGACACTATCCTATTCGGTTCATAGAGGGATCTCTCTTGTCACTTAGTCTCTAATAGATAGGTTTTCTTTCTACATTGATGGATAGGTTTTGATGATTGAAGAGATTTTTATAGAGTGTTGCTGGAAAGAAGGAGAAGGATCTCTTGGGAAATGGAGTCAACCCTTGAAAATGAATGAAAACAATGGCTATTAGGTGGAACTCTTCAAAGGAACAAAGGCTAGGTAGGTGATGCAATTTCATTTTTAAATTTGTTGTGTAAAATTAAAGAAGAATGAAACAAATAACAAAATCAAAGAACCATGAAAGATGAATTCTTATAAGTTAAGAATGGAACACAAAGTTTAAATCGTTTGAATCTAAAGCACCATTAAGATGAATTTTCGACCCTTTAATATTCAATTTAAACATATGTAAAGAAAATGAAGAATAACAAAATAAGATGTACATATAAAGAATAGAGCACAAACTTCAGGCCACCACCATTAGAATCTTTGTCTTGAAAAGTTCCGGACTTCTGCATTTGTATTTCATTCAGATTCAAAATATTTTTACAATATCAAGAAAAATGTCCTTCCTTATGCCAACCCCTTTTTACATCAAAAGTGATCAAATATATAAGAGCCTATTTCCACACTAGGCTACTAGGAGTCGAACTACTGCCACCTATAATCATGGATTTGGTTACATTGAAGGAGAACAACTCCTAAACAATTTTACTAAAATTAGTAAATATGATTTTGACCGTCTTAAATGTAAAACAAAATATCTTTTACAATCATAGATATTGAGTAAAATTTGAATATGTTGTTGTGATGAATCGCCAATTACATCTGAAAACCACTCTGAGGCATCCCATGTGTTCTTGAGAAACTCTTCCACCTTTGCGTAGCAAACTGAAGCTACTATTGTGAAAGTGCTACCTATAGCATTTGCGTAGCTCACTTCATTTTGTTGAAACCCGTGCAGATCCTGGTGGAAACAACTCACTAGATACTTGAGTTTACCTCAAATATTGTATACCAATCACCTCATCTTTTCCTTTTGAATCATGTGTTCCTACAACATTTGCGTAGCGAGAGCTCGCTACGCAAGTGCTGTGTATGGCAGTTTACCAGTCCAAAAACTGCATCTATGCTTAGGAAATGATTTATGCTGAAACCCTTCTATAAAAACCATTCTTCATCATTATTTCTTTTGTAATTCCTCAATTCAAGATCCCATAATGATCATAAATTATATGACATAATCAAAACTTGAGATGACCTCTTACCCCAAAAAGACAAAATTGTAAGGCTTCTTCACTCGTATCTCTGCAATCTCAACAAGAAGGTTCAGTCTATCTTTACCTTCTCCATCAACTCTCATTTGTAACCTTAAGGACCTATTTTTTTTCTTAGTGACATATTCTTCCTCTTTAAGTTCCGAATTTGCTTGGATAAACATGCACTTTTATTGAATTTTAATTAGGCAATTGAAAGTGCTTCACAAGCATTTGTGATGGTTGGTCCACATTCTTGAAAATTCCTTTGTATCCTCTATTCTAATGAATTTTTCTCTTCCATAAGATGGATAATTAGGTCTTTGGCCTCCCTTAATTGTTTATTTATCCACTTCACAGTTTTCTCGCCCTCTCTAGGTGATGTATGGGGTTTTTCAATTGCTACAAGATGGCCCTGCACATATGCACTATTTTTCTTGACTAAGGTCCTTGTTACAGGAGATAAAGGTTTGGCTGAAACTGTAGTCTTGGGAATTTTCAAAACTTCCTTCTCTTTTGATATTTCATTTCTAGACTCTTCCTTAATATGTGGTGTATGTGCCTCAAGAGCCTTCTCTTCCAACTTCCTTTTCAATTCTCTGCTCTCCTGGTATAACTGAGCTATGACATGTTGAGATTCTCTGAGTTATTGCTACATCTCTCCAGCCTATGAATATTTCTCCCATGACTTCACCTATTCTTCATCCATATCCTTAGTTGCAACTTCAACAAAATATGTATGTACTGTGGGTGTGGAAATTCTTCTAACAACTAACCTTTTGATTGGTCTGCTCAGTTCATGTGTCTCTTTTGGATCATCAGTGAATTGTAGCCTCCTACCTCTCTTCAGAATTGGTTGTCTTGGTGATGGGCCCTCAATCTCTTTTCCATTTCCCTTTTTAGTAGAACTTCCTCCTTTTCCTCCTGAGCTATTAGAATCCAGTCTTTCAGCAGACAAGGGGGTATCTCCTTTGGGATCCAGAGGAATGTTTGTTGATGTTGAGAAGGAATCCTAGTCCCTGTTCAATTTTCTTAGCTCCTAAACCACTAACATATTTACCAAAGAGAAGTGGAACATGCTACTCTTAATTTGGTCAACCTTGGCTTGGACTTTATCTACCATTTGTCTTAAGCTTCTATACAGGTAAAAAGGTAAGTTAAGGGGGATTTTTCCTATGAAATGCATGAGGAGTCTTATATGGTATTGGTACACCCTGTCAAACCTACCCTCACAAGTGAAATACCTTTGGATTAATCTCAACAACTTCTCATAGGGTTCCAAAACATACTCCTTGGGGATAGTGGCACCAATCTTCTGCTTTCTATAATTAGGCTTGAGGAAATCAATATAAAACATAGGCTCTAGAGGCATACCTTTAAACAATTTCTCTCCCCGTATTGGAATCTTTTTTGCAGCTGCTATGGTATCCTCGATACTGGAAAGGTGACCTCTTAAATGGTTTTCTTGACACCATTAAATTTTAGGGAAAACTCCTTTGTCAGTTGTACATTATACCCCTGTATTCTTTCAAAAAATATCATATACCCATCCTGCTCAAAAGACACTCTGTAGGCAGGGTCTAAGTTTACCAAATTCAAATCTTATGGCTCATACCTCAACACATGTCTTCCCCTGTACTTCTTGTTTTCCTGCGTTGTCATGGCTCTGTGATTTTTTCTTTTCAAGGTAAACTTTCAAAATTGTTAAAAGAAGATGGGTCTTTGAAACTCGACAGACAAGCTTGCACAACAGTTTATTAGGGCTAGGGGTTTTTCTTGAAATAAGTGTAACAAGATTTCATTGTATGAGGGGTAAACTATTTGGGTGATAGGATAGGATAAACAACATAATTCAATATTTTTTACACAGTAATACAAAGAACAAGGAATTCATAGAAAAAAGCACAACAACAGTCTTTGTGTAGAGAGGAATACTACATAGAGTTTGCGTAGTGAGGGGGGTCTGCACAAGATTTGTGTAGCGAGGGAACTGTTTTCGTAGAAGAGTATTTTCAAGCTTGCTCGAGAGGTCATGTCTTATGCACAGGTCGAGGGTGCATGAAAATGGAAAAAAAGGTGGAAAATATGCATGCACAAGTGGATAAGGAGTGGATTTGAAAAGGAAAGGACCCATTTATAGATGATGAGACTTCCCAAGCCAATTCAAGTAACTTGTGCAGTGAATTTGAGAATCGCGCACATGTTTTGAGTTTTCCACTGGTACAAATGAAATGAGACATGATCATTTTCCCTTTTCTAACCTCATCAGATGTGATGATGAACAATGATACCTTTGACATGAATTTCATCCCTAAACTATGACTTGACTTTGACACATAATTTCCCATTTTGTGAGATGATTTCAAACTAGGAAAACAAGGTCCATTACAAATATTTCAACATGATGGACTCTTATAGCCCTTTGATTCCTTGTTTTTCATGATGGTGTATTATGAAATAGACACAATTTTGTTTTACTCAGACCTATGACTTAACACTCCTTTGACATGCATATTTCCCTTTATTTGATCAATGACCTAAGGCTTTTAAATCAACTCATGAAAAAGAACACACTCATTGTGACTCATTTAGGAATTCCTTGGTCTATCTAAGACCAAGGCATGACCATGAAAACTTAGAAAAAACCTTTAACCCTACACCAAAAAACAAATATGCTAACAATGCCAACACATGAAAAACGTTTCCCCATGTCTCCTAATGCAACTTTTGGGTGAAGGGTAGAGCTCCATAAGTAAAAAATTTCAATCAACTTAAACATGAATATTTTGGGATCAATAAATACCCACTTTCTGATTAAAAAAATCGTTCAATCTCAACCATCCATGATCAACAAGGGAAGTGAAATTTTGTGAATTTTTAGAGTGCCATGTAAGATGCCACATGTTGGTCATACCAAGTCCATGTCATCATTTATATGCTTCCCTCATAGGAATTTACAATTTTTTTTGTCCATGTCATATGCCAGGTGGAATTTCCACATCATCATCCATACTAGGGTATGAGAGAGCCACATCATGCCTTGAGTCTCGTTCTCATTGGTCATCATGATTTTTCAACATTGGTTTATCTTGTTATAGGGTTCTCATGTTGATTAGCCGATGTAGATGGATCCATCAACCATCAACCAGTTCAACCAAGTCTATCATCTAGCACAATCACTCCCCACGTCCAATGGTTGATATTTGATCTACCTCAGGTGCTACAAGTTGTTCAGTCAAACAAATAAGCACATCCAAACCACAAACTTTATGATCTAAGGGCTTGTTCTCTCCTCATGCTTGGGTGTAACAATTGACAAGTTACCTCATTTATTGCCAATGAAATGTCAACATGTGTCAACTTAGCGCCACGTTGGTCATCCAAGTCATCTTCACTTACTGTCAATTCCCGATGGACTCCTTCTCATGTAATGTTGACCATCCAATCATAAGGGAAGATTTAATATGGTTTTTCGGATTGTTGGTCCTATATTTTTCTCCACCTTACAACTAAATTCAGTCCCTCGACAAATCAGTAGATGACCTCTCAAATAAGGTATCGACATGTCCCATCAGAATGCCACATTTGTCCTCCATGTTTCTCATGAACACACACATTTCATGTCACCTTTGTACAGATGTGGGGGATTACAACCAGATCAATGTTGTATTTGAAACATGAGTGAATTTTTATGGCACCTGAACCCAAGCAAACCATTGTGCTTCAATCTAAATGACCTTGAAAATCCACCGATAGTCACCTCCAAAAACCAAGTTATTCATCAAAGGCCACTAGGAGGCACTTCCATTGCATTAAACACAAGTACTTTGGAAGATATCTCTCCATGGTTTCGAGATTTAGTTCTTAAATTGCATTTTCCTCAAAATTCACTACATTATTTCCTTGGTTTAGTTTGTTATCAATTGAGTGTATTTTATTGTTCATATTGTCTGCTAATGAATTGAATCCTCAACACGTATTTTAATTCTGGTATTGAAAGACAACATCCAACCAATAATTACATATTAAATGAGTTTTGTAAGGAAATCTCTGCTCCAATGAGTATCTATGTTGCTTGGTAAAATGTATGCTATGTTGTGAAATATCTAGTTTTGGGAATGTTATTGTGATATTTTATTACCATGAGAGGTTTCCTGCATACATGATGTCTCCCAATAAAGCTCCCATATAGAGGACAACAAATAGGCCAAGAAAATGGTCCGGTGATACTAAAGTTGGTTCTAGTTTTGTGCCTGCATGAATGTAAGAAACTTCGATGTCCAAATGAACCGAACTCCTCATTAGTTTACCCCTAAATAAGATCTCTAACCCAGTATAGTTGTTTTGGGACACTGAGACATGAAAAGGAAGAACTTCCACATAGGACCAATCCCTTCTTGGAATGATATTTTTATAGAATTTAACAATGGATATTACCTCGAATCATCCCCGCATAATGAATTGCAGCTTAGGGAAGTAGATGATTTAATTTTTTTTGCAATAAAGAATTCCTTATTACACTCTTTCACTGTGACGAAACCTGTCATTCCTTGTGTAGAATTGATGAAGTGGGTCATCAATCATACTAAGGCCCATGATTGTAAAATTGTGAATCACAAGGGAGAATGTATAGGCTCTTTCCTCCCCTAGGAAATAACTATCTATTACAAAATTATAGACCTCGATGAGTCCCTTACCAATAATTTTGTTATTTCATTTTATGAAGATTATGGCACCAGTAAGGTACTGAATAACTGGTGGAAGGAATATAATAAATTCATCAAGTGTTCCACCAATAGGTATGCCATCTCCGGTTTCAGGGAACCATATATCTATGTTATGATCCTCTTGTGTAGGTTGTATGGGGAAAGGGAATTCTCTTAGTTCTTATAATCCTTGTTACCTTTTTCATAATATGTGGCAATGTGAGGTAGGAAATTTAATTAGGGAGGTGTAATTTCTATATAGCTTAGTATGAATATTTCTCAAGCATATTCCCCAAAATTTGGTGACCCTAGTGTGTTCCACATGGTATCATTTCTCTTGGAAGTGTTATGTGAAAAAAATATCTTCCCTTAGTTGTGTTGATAGTTCAATATGACCATGTTCAACATTCAAGAATTTTCCCGGTCGGGATCCCAATTAGACCCTAATATGTTTTAAATGTCGATTCTGACTGGTTTAGGTCCAGTTACCTATAGTTATCCTAATATACAAAAAACTAAATCTAAAATATATACACCTTCTAATTGATTGAAGAGATTTTATCTTTTATTGAATAACAAAATGTTACACATTATTTTGGTCACCCTAGTGATCTATGTTCATGTTCCCAAAAAGAATCTTTCTCCATGAGGAAGGTGTCTGGATTTCTCTTCTCAAAAACCCTATTAAAGAAGGTCATCGCAGGCTCCACTATACACATGGTGCGACAATGCCTAATCGTCACCTTCTTCTCTAAATATAGGTTGTGACATCTCCATAGGATGCTCTACAGCTAGGGTGCGATGATGTCAAAAGACTAAGAAAAGGTCAAGTTTCACGAAAGTTCTGGAAGGGGATGTTCTAGAAGATGAGGTGGCATCTGAATGGTTTGGATCTTACTTGCTTCTCTAATTTGGTGGGATCATCCTAATATATTCAACCATCTATATTTCCCCTATATAATGAGGGATATCTCATGGAAAAGGTTAGGTAAAATTAAGTAAAGTTAAACAAGCAAATCAAGGCTAAGATTGTATGGATAATTATGCATTAGATCATGCTTGAGAGACTCATTTCAATTCATCAAGTTATTGTGGATCTTCTTTATTCAATATTGGAGCAAGTATGTGTGTTGGAGAAAAGGGCCCTCGAAAGGGGACCTTATGACATCAAGGTTTTGGTTGTAATCTCCACTTTCACTTTAATATAATACAATGATATGTTTCTTTCCCATAAAACTTGTCTTGTTTTATTGTATGATTCCTTGATCACATGCATAAGTTCTTGTTGAGTATATTGGATTCCTTTCACTTTGGTTGGATTTTGTTGCCTTGTAGATTCAATATCACAAGAGCACCAGAGTGGAGCTAGGATGACAATGGCAAGAGGAAGTGACATTTAAACTGTATGTTGCCTATCTCTTGTTAACTAGTAAACTCAATAGTTAGAGCTTAGGGAAAGCATCATATTATGTTCTGTTTTGTTCAAGATCCAGGTGGATTTAGGGAGATTTTTTCATGTCTGCATTTACCGATTAATCCCATTACACAAACTAAAATACAAATATATACATATTTCAAACTATCTACAAGAAAGAGATTAATTTAAATTATCATAAAAGTTACCTCTATGAAAGAGGATTTTATTTTTCTTTAAGAATGAGAGGTATTTTTAATGAAAGTAAAAGAAATAAAATAAAGAAAATAAAAATAAAAATAAAATCTAATGCTCGGGCCCAAATTCAGATTTTATGTGAATTTAAGTAAAGTAAACAATGTTCTATATATATATATATATATATATATATATATATATATATAANTATATATATATATATATATATATATATATATATATATATATATATATATATATATATATATATAACAAATATCTAATTATATCCACTGAAAATTAATTAATTAACCTGTTTAAAAATAATTAATACAGACTTATAATCCCAACAGTAATGCATATACATGATAATCACTGAAATGATGTGTCAAATAGAAATGAAATTGATCTAATTTATTAGCAGTAATTAACTAAATCAATCTGTAATATTGTCAACACATAATCCAAAGAAGACTTTGATTTCAAAAATGAACACTCAAATATTAGTAACAATACCAAATACTGATTGCTTGTATTAATATTCAAAGTCGCAGAGAGATTCAGAATAATGTGTCAAAACAAAGATTTGTACAACATTGCATAAGCTTTGTTCTTCTTTCAAAAAACTAAAACTCCTCCTCTAATTGTTTTTCCTTCACCGTTTTATATTGAAGGAATTAAAAAATGGAAATTAACTTCCATAACCATAAACAATTATCTATTTAGAATGGGAAAATAAAAAAATTGTTTAATTCCCAAAACTAAATTAACTAAGTACATGAAATAAAAAACAACTAAGTGTTTAATTTTAGAATTCTGTCTAGAAACTAATTTTCCCATTTTCCAGATTTTCCAGGGAATTCCTTTTACACCTGTAAAACAAAAGAAACGAAAAAAATAGAAGTTAATAAAACATAAAAACAAAAATTAGAGTTGCTAGAGAATTTGAAATTTTGTATCTACTCTTTTATTAACTAAAATACAAACTAAACTAAAAAAATGCTAAACTTAGACCAATAACTCAAACATTTTTATCACTAAGTGTTACTGGGAATGGTCTTGAATTCTGAATTAATGAAAATATTAACTCTTGGTGAGTACTATTAATTGCTTCTTTCTTGTTATCTTCTTTAAAACCTAGAACCTGTCTCATGTGGCTATCGATCAAAGATTTATTTTCTTACCTAAGAAGTTGATCTTCTAATTCCAAATCAATTATATTATCCTGCAATACTAGAATTACTGAATAATATTTGTCCTTCTAGAAGGAAACCTCTAGATTCAAATCGATTTTAGCTTTATCCTTTTATTTTTATTTAGAAACTTGTTCAATTGGTTCCTATAGAGAAACATGTTGTGGGAAAGATACTTCCTAATTTGTGTCCAACTCTTCATCCTCAACTTGGATAGGAGAACTAGCATTCAAATTTTTCCTAGACTTATTTCTGAATATTCTGGATATTTTCCTTCCTTGCCTCTTGTTCATAAAATCGGATAGACTAATGGAATCATCGTTCCTTTTGGTAACATGTGGTTCACACTCAGATGAAAGTGAGGAAAATATGGTTTGATTGGAATCTTCAGAAGAAACGTGAGGTGCTTCACTGAAAAAACATGACTCTGGATTAAAGATAAACTTTACAGTTTGACTGCGAGTAACCCTTGTGGTGTTTTGTTGAGTAGAAAATTGAGGGTAAGGAAAAATGATATATTCTATAGGAATTGGGGTTTCGACCTCAAAAAAGTGAGACTGTAATTCTGCCTCAGAATTCTCCTAAAAATGATTTATTTTTACAAACTTTTCCCAAGAATCGCCATTCATTTCTAACTGAAATTCAATCATAACTTTCACTAAACCGTGATGAAAGACATTTCTTTATGAACTAATATTATTTCTTTGATATAAATATGCCATTTTGGACAAGATTTTAAGGAAGAACGTCGACATGTTCAATTCATAATCCATGAAGACCATTAAAATATAAAAGTGATAAATAAAGAACATGTTATATATTCCCTCACAGGGGCTAAATTCCTTAATAACTACTAACATAAAATTCCATTTTTCTTTAATTGAATATATGGGCATACCTTTGTAATCATATTTTCATTTGGGAGAAACCAAGATTTCAGACCAATGAATCTCCTTCACTGTTTTTGCAAGATACCAGATATATAAAATATGCAGAACAGAAACGAGATGCTAGAAATAACAGAATAACAGTAAAATATCCAGCATAATCTTCACAATACACAGAAATGATTCATGAAATAGCAACAGAAATAGCACTTTGAATCAGATAGCAATGTTCACAGGCCTCTTCGAGGGGGAAACCTCCAATCGAGCAGCGCTCTAT
>ML779332.1:629661-646384 GCA_009831015.1 Picea engelmannii
AATACCCACAATTTCTGCCAAGGAAAGTGCTCTGATACCACTTGCAAGATACCAGATATATAAAATATGCAGAATAGAAACGAGATGCTAGAAATAAAAGAATAACAGTAAAATATCCAGCATAATCTTCACAATACACAGAAATGATTCACGAAATAGCAACAGAAATAGCACTTTGAATCATATAGCAATGTTCACATGCCTCTTTGAGGGGGCAACCTCCAATCGAGCAGTGCTCTATTACAATAATATCCAAGCTAGGGTTCTCATACCCTCGACTCCTATTTATACTAAAAAGAAGCATCTAGAGGAAGATCCTTCTAGAAGCAGAAGCTTCTATTAGGTCTTCTTACATCCGCCTTATTCTATTTTATTGAAAGGTCTTATTAATATTGACCTTTATTACATCCGAATACATTGATCTACCTATGTGCGGGTTAGGCCCTTAACAGTTTTAGTCTTAGACCAACATTCCCCCTTTAATGGAAATTTAGTCACTCTAGATATTAATTCTTCATCTATATGTAACTCTATATCCCCAATTTTAGTGTGTTCACCATTGAAAGTTCGTGCAAAATATTTGGTGACCTGTGCATTATAACCATTAAAAATGCGCAGAAATTTTAACCAACCAACCCTCTCAAAAGTTGGAAAATATTATTCCTGAGCTTTAATAAGCCCGACATCGGGTTAAACTCTGGAAATCATTCCCATCTTGACAATTTACTATACTATAGTTCAGAAAACCCTCATAAACAAAACCTAACAGACTATCTCTTACAAGTAAATGAAAACAGAGCTTCAATACTTGAATCAAAATCTTATTTCGAGGAAGAAACACCATAGGTAATAATTCACAAATACGGTGATGTAGTTCAAAACTATATGTGGAAGTGAATCAATGAACTTTGGGAAATGAGGATTGTCCGTATGCAGTTTGAAAGGACCTTGATTTAATGTTCCATTAACTTGATTTTAATTTATGATGATCAAATCAGGCCTAACGCAACACAACAAAATATTAAACAAATGTTATGGATCATGGGTATCATGATAAAACCAAATTATGACAGGATAAGTAGGATTTCATAGATTATGATTGATCATTTTTAGAACATTGGTTTTTAAAATCAACAATATATCAAAAAATGTAGCTTGTCAAATATTGTAGCTCATTGGAATGTATGTAAATGAGAAGAAATCATAAAGAATATGTGAATTGGAAACATTTTAAAAACAAACTTTTTAATCAAAACCTTTATGAAATGAGAAACATCCCAACAAGAAAATGTCATTAATGATTAAATGAAAACTCAAAGAAGTTGGGAGTATGGAAAAAATTTACAAAACCGAAAACATTATTGAAGTAAAATAAATAAAATAATTTATATTTTTTCAAAAATGAAAAAGGAAGGGTCCCAAATTTATTTATAATACAAAATTTGGGAGGTTGTTGTCTTCTAAAAAAATAGTGACACACTGCTGAAACTAGCTACCTCTGTATATAAGACAGAAAAAACATCAATGTAAATGTGTGTTGACGGGCATAAATGACACACTGTCAACTCGAAGGTCAGATCTGGACCAAGGTTGTCTAATTAACCCAAGTCATTTGGTATGAACTGACCCAACATGTTTAATGGCCCTGTTAACCAACTAAGGTCATAAAAATAATAAAAGAAACAAATTAATCTAAATCTATGATTCTAACAATTTATATACTAATTACAAGTGTTCAAATAGAAATGTGAATATACAAATGATTATAAACAATCTATATACAGTGTGCAAGGTTTACTTGAAATCTTGCGAAATGAATGTTCGTAATAGTGTTTCTAACTAAGATAAATAAAGAACACAAATCTTTTTTGTTTTTTGAATGTTTAAAGATTTAAAAATAATAAATACTAAGAAAATACAATTGAAAAAATGACACAGTAATGAAAAGCTAATTAATGCAATCATTGTTTCATTAATAAATAATTAATAAAATAACACACATACTAACCTATTGTTGATCAGCAAAACTGAGTTTCTCTCTTTGTGTTGTTTGAGCTCATGTTTGTCCTTCTTTTAAGGGAAACCTATAACATAGCAATATTGATACTTCCAGAATAAATTCAAATAAGTGTTTAATATTTGGAGTAAATTAATAACATCAGGAAGACAACTAATTAAAAATCATTTGATCTTAAGATAATCAATATTTAAAAACAAAAGAAAACTCAATTCAGAGTATTTCTATTATCCATCATTTAACATTAGAAATAAATTCAACAATAATCAAATGGTCGATTGATCACACATACAAAATGTAACGACGGATTATGAACAACATAAAGAAAAGCATGATATAAAAAATTATATACAGAATACTCTAAAGCTAATTCAATACAAATAAATTTTCATATTCAAAAATTATATGATAAACAATATTAACATTGCACAATCTACAAAAACACAAAATCCAAAGAGTAAATTGTTTTCTCAAAATATGTTTATCATATGGTCCAGGAAGAACTTTTGGGATAATAGATTCTTAAAGATTCAAAAAATTAATATATAAATGATAGCAATTAACCATGTATTGATAAAAAAGACTAAATCTAATTTAAATCAATGCATAATCAATTATTCAAAGAATATGAATATATTATAATGAAAATAAAACCATTTTACTCACAGGACAAAAGCCATTAAGCAACCTGAAATTCTATATTCTTCTTTGCAAATACTCGTCCATTCTCCCAAAGAGTCCAAACATCCGTTACTCCATTTGAAAAGAAGAAAAGTTTACAAAATAAATAAAATACCAAAGAGAAAGGATAAAAATCCTCCTCTCAATTTCCTGGATCTCTATGGCTCTGAACTTTCTCATATATTTATACAATGAATGAACAGTCTGGGTGTCACTAATAATTTTCGCCACCTAAAATTGTCCTAGTAAAGAGACACACATATCTCTCAAATCATGCATTTGTTTGGGAAAAATTGTGAGCGTAAGATAAATGGGTCCATTTGGGAGATGGGTTTTCAACTGTTCTTCAAATTCCTCACGGTTTGGCTGCAATCAGTCCCACAAAATCGTGTCTTTGTTCTTGACGCATTTCCAAATTTTATCTGTTGTTGCTCATAAATTTATTTGCAGCAATCCAATATCACTTTTGGATCAATTAGCTTGAACGTATTTATATAATAAAATCAATCCATGATCAAATCTGTACCAAATAATTGATAATAGAAACCTGTGAAACAAAAAGAAACCTAAATTAATAACCTAAAAATTGTGAATAAAATAAAATCTAGAACAATAAAATAAAAAATGAATTTAAACAAACTATAAGTTATAAACAAACATTGTTTATAGTTTCCTTTGAAATATGATCTTAAAATTCTGGAAGCTTCAAGTTAATGGAGAAGAGAAAAATATTAATTTTGTTTTTTTACAAAATCAAACAAATGATAGATAATTCTTTTTTATTATTATTATTTTTATTTTGAAATGAGATGCAAAATGAAAAAAGAATTTAATTAATTAATATCACCAAATGATTTTATGAAAATGAGAAACCAACCAAGATATTATTTGATGAAGTATTGAACCCATTATTCAAAATAGTCAAGCTTACTAATGAGCAAAAGAAAGAACACATAATCATAATTTAAACAAAAGTAAATAGTTGATAAAAATTAACGTTTTTGTTCAAATTGAGATTTCTATGCTCGTTTCTAAATTTTGACATATACTCTTGTAATGAATGTTTCATATTATAGTGAATGTCTTAAGTTTGTCTCAAAGCAAGCCAATGTATGGAACTATTTGAAAAGGTTGATTCTGTAGCTCATTATAATTATCAAGATTCTAATGGCGGACCTTTAAATTTTGTAAAAATTTAGGGGGAGTTGTTGGGGCCCAACAATGTATTGAACCTAAAGAGAAAAGATCAACCTAGAAAATGACATACACAGTTTGCGGAGAAAATATGAGAAAATAGAAGCATGAGATAAAGAATGGAAGAATTCTCATTAACCAAATGAATAAATGATAATTTACACATGATATACTCTATATAACTCAAATAATTTGCACTGGAGGAGAATCCTATACACCATAGTGGTGGTCTAGAGTGATCTGGAAACACATTGACGGTTACAAGAGTAAACTGCCACCTAGTCTAGTCTCTCAGGCAATTATGGGAGTTAACGACCACCTAGTCTGAGTTAACTAGTCTCTCAGTTTTCAGTTAACTGACTGAAACATAGTGAAGTGAGTAGGAGATCATGGAATCATGAGTAATGTGTTATTTTGGTGATAATCCCAAGGAAAATGAGCATTAGTTTGTGATGATCGCAATGCTTCATGGTGATGATCCTAATGTGGCATCTGGACTCCACACAACTGATCAAACTGAAGTGTGAACTAAAGAGAATATTCTCCCTAAACTATAGGAGACTTAATAATGACTAATAAACTTAGGGAAAACCTTAGGAAAAAGAATTCCTAGGTGTGTGTGAATTATCTCCAACACCCCCCCCCCTGAACATCACTATGGTGAAAACAAAGAATGGGTCCCGGTAATGAGACCATTTTAGGTACCCAAATACAAAAGATACACTGAAATAAATGAGGAAAGAGGGAAAAAATCATCGGAAAACCCCCCCTCAAAGTACAATGTATGTAAAAAGAAGAACTGACAGTTGCTAGGAAACTATGTCCTTCACTCCAAGACGACTACACAGAGAATTGAACTTCTGCTCAGTGAAGGTCTTGGTGAAGATGTTTGCAGTATTTTTCGCTGAGGAAAGAACTACAGGTCGATGATCCCCTCGTGTACTAAGTATCGAATGTAGTTCATGTGGATCTCGATGTGCTTTTTCCATTGCCTCTGAAATGGATCTCTGCAGAACTTCAGAGTGCTCTGGTTGTCACACCAGATGATGATCGGTCGATGAAACTAAATTACCAACTCAGTGAGAGAATGTTGTAGCCGCATAGCATGAATGGTTATGTTAACTACCCCTCTATAGTCTGCCTCAGTTGAAGATAGAGAAATAGTATCATGCTTCTTGTTTGACCAACAGATAAGACTGGAACCAATATTGAGTGAGTAACCAGATGTGGACTTATGATTAATTCTATCCTCATCACAGTCATAATCAATGAAACTGATGAGGTCTAATGTAGAGTATGTTGCATAGTGAATCCCAAAGTTGATGGTGCCCTGTACATATCGAAGGATATGCTTTGCAACCTTCCAATGTAGCTCATGTGAATCATGCATGACCCTGGAGATTGCTCCAACTGCATAGGAGAGATTTGGTCTGGAATGTGTGAAATATAATGGCGCAACACCCGACCCCCTTTGGGGATACGTGACCTCCCGGTCTAGGATCATTATTAAACACTTGAGTCGGATTGACTCTTTGGCTCCCTGCTAGAACTTGAAAAAATCTACCATAGGTCCTTCTTTCTCCAAAGTGTGGGTCCTCCTAACTCCATGACTCTCTTCTTGGACCTTTGAAAAAAGTTGGCGGTGACACCTAGCTCTCTATGCCAGGCCCTTTCTATTATGTAACCATGGGCCATGTCTCAGGACTTAACCACAACAAGTGCTTTAGGCTTCAAGCTTCGACTCTTCTCCAACAACAAACTCTTACATTCCCGAGATCTAAAACAACGAACTCAAACATACGTGGATCAACGGTCCTCGTCTCTCCTTCTTATCTTTGACTACAATCTATTTGGACTCCATCCTTTAGGAGTCTCTCACTATCCTCTTCAGATATCTTCAAGAGTGATCTTCCCCCAAATTGATAGATCAATTCCACGTGTCCCCTCCAGATCCAATGATCTGGATTCAAACCGCTCTTTGTGACTTTGCGAAGATCTTTGTTTTCTCTTGGAAAACCTCCTGGATCTCAAAATATTCTGCCACCTGTCTCCTCCTAAATATGGGTGATTTCACATTTTTTGGGACTTCGGCAAGTCCTCGACCTTCCTGCACACTTAGCGCAATTTTATGCCTGAGACTTAGACTGTTCTCAGCCTTCTTCTGCACTCCTTGCAAAGTTTTGCACAAATCCTTCTGAGATTTTTCTCGACTTGAAAACCTTCAAGGTTCCCAGTTCCTCAACGTCCTTTAGTGGACTTTCTCATTCCTTCCTAGGAACTCAAAAACCTTCCTCCTGAGCTTGTAACATGAACTTACAGTGTCCTTGGCGCACTCCTTGTGCTCGGCTAATATCTTCGACGGCTTGTCCCTTAGCCCTTCCACAAGTCTTAAGGCATCTCCTTTCCTTTGTCGATGCGTTCTTGCAAATCATTCCTTCCTTCGAGTGTTCAACAACCCTGGGATTACCTCAAGGATTCCAACACATCATAATGTGTTTCTCTTGTATGCTCTCATACTTACTCTATTTCCTCCTGGAAGAGTAGTACAGAGTGTTCAGTAACTCTGCACTGTGCTTCTTCCCACACAATATTTCTTTCCAAGGTGCCCAACCACCTTGAAATTTCCTCCCAAGTCTGTGAATTATCCTGGTGTGCCCTCCTAGTAGCTTCTCTTCTGACTCAAACGAGTTTAGATACACACTCCTTGCGTCGACTCATAGAGTTTCCACCCTCTGTCGCACACTCCTTTCACTTAGCCTTGAGAACCAGACTTAATCCAACACACTCATAGATAGAATATTGTATCTATATCCCTGCAGATGATTTATAACATACATATATAGCTCAAATGCATATGAATGACATTCACAACAAAGAATCCATTACACAGAAATTGACAAACAGGAAAAATCATTATTTTCTATTACTGGTGGAATGTCCATTACAATATATGAGTCCAGACTACAACTGAGTCTCGACTCTCTTTCCTCTCTCTAACTTCTTCTACTGGAAACAATATAATAGTTTATACAATAGGGTCTCAACAAGATTCCATCCAACTAAGCTAGTGGTGTCTAATCACCATTCAAAATGCTTGACTAATGAGGAAGATTACAATGATGGAAATACGATCTGAATCAGATGCAGATCCTTCCTACCATCAACCATTTAATGGTGACCTTATCTCTAGCTTGTGCGAAGGCACAACTTGTCTCTTCCAACCTGTCGGCATTAATTTCCTTAATCATGATTTGTTTTTTTTTCTAAGGAAAAATGAGAGGGCGATGCCTCTCCCTTCCTTGAATGCACACCAATCATACTAATCAGTTGGCGTGTGTTGAGGTGGAGCGATGATCCTACATCATATAAAAATATACTCACTAGTTTCATGTACAATGTGTTGTCCACCAGTGGAGTGTCCCCACCATACTCAATTCTGACTCCTAATAGGAAAGGAGTCGGGGCAGACTAGCAGTCTTTCATGTGAAATCTCTCAAGGAGATCTCGTGCATACTTGTCCTGAGATAGTTTAATGCCTGATGCTTCCTCACTGATCTCAAGTCTAAGGAAGTAATGTAGTGGACCCATTTTCGTCATCAACAACCTGTCATGAAAAATCCTCTTGATTGCAATAATGGCTGAATTCGAGCAACAGATGAACAACAAATAATCAACATACAGAAATAGGAGTAGAAGTGAATGATTCGTCCTGAGTATGTAAAAATTCAGGTCTGACTTACAACGTACAAAGTTCTAGGACAAAAGGTAGGAGTCCATCTTGGCATACCATTCCCTCGGGGCCTTCTTGAGGCCATAAAGAGAATTCTTCAGTTGACAAACCAAAGATGAATACTTCATAAATCCCTAGGGATTCTCCATATAGATATCCTTAGAGATATCTCCATGAGGAAATTTATTCTTCACATCCATCTCATGGAATTCCCATCCTTTGGTTGTCGCGATGGATAGTGCCAAACGTATGGAATCGATCTTCGCTATTGGAGTGAAGGTCTCATCATAGTCAATATCGTGCACCTGTTGAAAGCCTTTGGAAACTAGCCTAGATTTGTATATGCTAAATTTTCCATCCATTGCACTCTTGGTCCTATAGTCCCATATGCACTTGACAAGTTTCCTTCTTGAAGGAAGGGGAACCAAATCCCAAGTTTGGTTCAAGAGTAGGGAGTTTTTCTCCTCTTTCATGGTGGATTCCAAAAAGGGATTTCCAGTAGCCTCACCATAGGACTTTGGATATTAATACTGAACAAAGAAAATATTCTTGGGTGGCATCAGTTCACTAGAAGTGAGTGGAAGAGGAGTCTCCTTGAAATCAGATCGATTCCTCTTAGTATCAGCTGGATCCCCAACAAGACCTCCTTCATCCATAAGAGTAGTCTCTGACCACTTGGGCCTCTACTCTGGCTATGCATTTGCATTTGCATGCACTGACTCTACATATGGTTGTACTGACTCAGCATCTAGATCATATGAATCCTCTAAATCAGAAATCTCATTTGAAGAAGAGTCGACCTATGCATTCTTATCATCTTTGACAGGTGGAGGACCAAAAGTGGTTGCATCCGGTTGTTCAGGTACATGCGAGATACTTTTCTCAAATTGGACACTATGCTCAATGATGAGTCGATCCAAGTAAATATCAATGATTCTATATCCATTCACACCGTCGAGGTATCCAACAAAGATACATTATGTTCTATGTGGATCAAGTTCCTTACTCTTCTCAAAGGGAATCCTAGCCCATGCATGAGAACCAATATATGGAAGTGGGCACTTCTGATTTGAGGCCACTCCAAGCCTTGTAGGGGGTCTTATTCTTGAAAAATATATGGGGAGATATATTTTGGATGTAGGTTGCACAATTAAGTGTTTCATCCAATAATATCTATGGAAGTGACTTTGCATGCAACGTGCAAGATGTCATCTCTTTCAAAGATCTATTTTTTCGCTAAACAACTATGTTTCTCTATGGAGTATAAGGAACTGTGTGCTGCAAATGAATCTCAACCTCATGACAAATATTCTATATCTCATGGTTGACATACTCTCCTCCGTTATATTTTTGGAGGACTTTTATCTTCTTTGCTGACTATGTTTCAACAAGGGATTTGAAATCTTTGTGGTGTTGAAATACCTCTGATTTTTTCCTAAGAAAGAAATTCCATGTGAAGCATGAGAAATCATAAAAAAAAATGAGAACGTACCTTGCTTTACTTATTTAAGGATGCAGAAAAGGGCCCATGATGTCATTATGGATCAGATCTAAAGGAAAGGAAGCCTTCTGAGTCTTTCATTTGTTGAATTTCTCTTGAGGGTGTTTTCCAAGAACACATCGCTCACAAATTACTTTAGAGAAGTGGATGTCAGGTAGACCATCAACCATTCCCTACTTGCTAAGCTACTGCATATATCTGAAATTTAAATTCCTGAACCTTTTGGTCCATATCCTACTTCTTTCATCAACATGGGTAAGCAATAATGCATAATCCAGTTCAATAAATTCAGAAAATGTGTAGAGTCTGGATTGATGATTTACCTCAATGGTAGCAACCCTCTAATTGGTTTTCACATCATAGATATCCACTTCATCAGGTGTGAGTATGAATTCTTTCTGGTGCCGTGTTTTTTCATTTGATACATCGAGAGAATATTGCCGAAAATTTTGGGAACGTGTAGCACATTCTTGAAGCTTCCATTTGTGAGTTCAATCCTTCCCTTGCTGGTGACCTCGACTCAGGAGTTATCCCCCATCATAATAGGAGGACCTTTGCATGAATCCAATGAAAAATAGACTTCTTTTGTGGCTGCCATGTGGTGTGATGCACCTAAATATACTATCAGAGAATCAAGAGAGGATTTGATTGCAATCAAAACATGGCTATAGTTTTATTTCTTGGGATTCTAATACTCTAGATTCTTCTTATTGGAACCCTCGGGGATACGATATCCAAGGTTTTTTTTTTTTGAAGTATTTGGGCCCTTTGATCTATCTATTTATGCATACATGCAGATTCTAGATGGAATACTTTATGAAAGTAAGTGCATTTGTCCCTTTTCTTCCCTTTCCATCTTTGGATCCAGAGGCATCGTTGAAAGGTTTTGAGTACCCCTTTTTCTTTGGATTTTCATGTTATTTCCTTTTGTATTTGTCTTTATATTTATTATTTTTATTATCGCTACCATCGTGCACAGTAAGTGCATGCACCTTTGGGATTTTGATTTTTCCCATGTTGATAAGCTTGTTCTACTCTTGTGTTAGAGATTCAATAAATACCTCAAGAGAGGGCATCTTCTAGGTGAATCCAGAGGTGAGCCTAATTGAATGAAATGTGGATACAAACACTAAGTATTCTAGATCAAGTTTGGAGATAATGGTGAGAACCATTTGTTTCTCCTCCTTATATTTATCAACCTCGCAAGCCTTGAATTGAGACAACAAATCCTTATATTTGGTAAATAAATCTTGGAGATTGTCGAAGTTTTTGGATCGAATGTGAGAAGATATAAAGAAAGGTTAATGTTTGTGGGATTTGTTATCACATAAAGATGTCAAAATGTTGCAGGGTGACCCAGACTTTGCTTGCACAGGTATCATCCTTGAACACAAAGAGAAACTTTCATAGAATTCCTTTTCAAGCTTAAAATACAAGCAAGCAGACAAGCTTATCTTCCAATGACAAAAAGATCCATCCAAAAAATTAGATCGACGGTTCGCGGGTATTCGGGATCCGAAAGTTTCTCGAAGTTTAGTGCCAAGGAAGAGGCCTAAGATCAAAGCTCGAGAAAATATTTAATCTGGGTCGTAGATATTGAGGAGACAGTTGGCAGTCAATCTGAGGTTTCGCGAAAATGACTATCGGGAGTTTTGAAATGAGGCAAGGGAAAAATCCCCGATGGTCGAAACCCAAAATAGATATAGACCGTTAAATTCAGAGGGACACGTGGCACTAGATCAACAAGTTCGCGGTCTCACCAATTAGATTTTTGAGAATGGATCACAGTGAAAGTTCGTGCAGTGTGAACTCGCGAAGCACTCGAGAGTGGGCCCAGGGTCACAACCCAAAGTCATATAGAAGTGGGTCCATAAAGGAGATTGAGCACTCATCACATGAATTTGATAGTTTGGGGTTTTCAGTGAGAATCCTTGGCCTTCAGATGGAAATAATATCCAACCGTTTATTTGAGTTGGGCGTTTTTCGTCAAATTGGGAATCGAGGGTGTTTTGGTCAAGTGATATGAGGATCCCTGAAAGACGAAGTCCCGAATTTCCTGTGGGGATAAGTGACAGGTCGTGGCCCGAGGTCACATGCAATAATGTGCAGTGGAGAAGCTATCACTTGAAGCCTTGGAAGAGTGAAGGAAGGTGCAATTTTCACGAGAGTTGTGCCAAGGCCAAACACCCTCATGATAGTAGAAAATGAGATCATCATGGTTTTAGGGCACTAGGTTGATGAAAATAACCGCCAACATCCCATGGAAGCTTCATGAGAATTAGAAGCCTCATCCTAATCCTGATGAAGAAGTTAATAAAGAGGAGGGGTGGTGGTTGAAACCTTGTATCACCTCATAAATGGAAAGCATGGAAGGCCTACTCGTGGAGGCAGATTGTCAGCCCAAAGTTCCTCAAGGACATATTTTCTTGCAAAACCCATACTGATTTGAGTTTTTTTCTGACAAAGGAAGGCACACATTCTAATAGAGTTGGATCCGACTAGAAACTTTGAATGCAGGGGCCTGATCACGCTCCTGGTGGTTGCAACAATTCTAAGTATATGTATGAAGTTTTGATATTTTGTAATCATCGAATGGTTGAGCTAGGGTCCCTGTTATTGTAATATTTTGATTGATAACAACTGATTCTCTGGTTATGTATTTGTTTTTGATACATCTTGGTTAATCTAAGTCATATTTCTTACTCCATATTATTTTCCTCTGATACTGAGAGAGGTCATGATTGACTGATTCACATGGATTGTTATGATTGTATTATGATGGATGTTGTATTATAGTTTTGTTATAGTTTCTTTCAGTTTCTTTGAGATTTGAATTCAAGAGGATCTTGCATTTAAGTTTTTTCCTCCTTAGGTTGTTGGAAGACCTGATGTCCACAACAAACCTCTACACTCTCCTCACCAAAGTCTTCCCTCTATTCACCCTTACTCCAAGTTACTGACTGAAGTTGATTCCAGACCTCAATTGCTTGTGCATACCAGTCCAGGTTTCTGAGTTAGAACGTTATTATCATTGAGTCTTATCCATTTGACCACCTAAAACTCATTTACATTTACTGTATAAACTGATGGGTACCAGGCTTATCCTCATTACAGCCTGAGGGTGATTCCTAGTGCTAACATAAATGTTTTCATTGTCGGGGATTGATTTGAGAAGATTGAAGAGCTCCCTGGGAAGAAAGACATAGATCCAGCTCTTGATGGTAGACAAGAGTGGGATACATAAATTGACTGTAATCTTCTACCTGGAAGCTACACAATCAAACAATCCACCAAGGAAGATCATATTGACAAAAAGATTAAGGGAATGACTAGGTATCATATTATTAACTCTTGTTATTCTTTATTAGCTCACTTTTGTTTTTCCCTTCACATATAAAAAGGATGATATTTTTCTGTGTTTATTCAATTGATCACCAGCCTTCCTTTATATATCCATCCTTGGAGGAAGAAGCCATACTTTTTGTCTGTGTTGTAGATGCTAATCATATATCCTTAGCTCAACCTATTCATAAGGATAAACTTCATACTAAGATCCCTCCTGGATTCAATCACCCTTGCATCCCTGAGGAGGTTGAAACTGATCCGAAGCCTCCTCAAATCTCATCTCATCATGTTGTTACTGTTGTGCCTTTCCATCAGTGTGATAAGCCTCATATTCGGCCCACTAGTTTTGAAACTAGAATAAGAGACAAGTTGTTTAAACCTTTAAATCTTCCATATCATCTTCATCCTTATCCTTGTGATTTCTTTAAATATCTTCCTCATTTTTCTGGGGAAGATCATGTTACAGATGAGAGGCATATGGAGTCCTTTGAGAACTTTGTTGGTCAATTTGAGATTTCTCATGATGATGTTGCCATGAGTTTGTTCTCAAATTCCTTGTTTGGAGATGTTGTTTTGTGGTTTAAATGTTTGAGAGCTAACTCCATTGGTTCCTGAGTTGAATTATGCGATGAATTTTTGAAGTGGTGGGGTGAGAAAAAGTCCCTTGATCAGTACTGGGATGATTTTAATGCCTTGAGGAGAGGGGAAGAGGAATTCTTGGCTGTATTCAACAGGAGGTTTTACCGTGTGTATCATAATATGCCTGTAGAGATCAAATCCACAGAGACTGCTTCCATGGTGTACAATGTCATGGCTCAACATTCAGAGCTTTCCCTTCACCTGAGAGAAAGGAAATAAACATATTTATCTCAGTTATTCATGGATTTTGGGGAAGTGGAGGAGAACCTCCGAGCTTTTGGCAGGATTCAAAGTCAGTATCATCTCAACTCTAAGCGTAAGGCATATTTTTCTTGTTGTCCATATGAAGGAAAAGTTGTGGATGGTTTTGTCTTCGAAGCATGTATCAATTAACAACCATGTATTGATATAAATCATGTGTATGAACAATTAGGAGCAACAGTTACTACTATTCCTGAAATAGATATTTTTAACAGTTATTTTCCTGATAAAATTACTGATTTAAAGGCTGATCATAGATATGAAAGACAACCCCTTTTTGATGAATATCCTAGTGATGATGAGCAACAAACTTATATTGTATTTGATCACTATGAATACAGTAAATATGATGCATAGGTTGGCCTTGTCACAGAAGACATAAAATTTGACCAGGAGAAACCCTTAGTTGAGGCACATGAAGAGGTCATTTATACACAACCTGAAGTAAATCCACAGTCATCAGTGGATCAATAGCCACCTACATCCATCCTTCTTCCACTTGTACCTACAGTTCACAGTAAGAATATTTTGGACCCATAGATACCTTTGGTTGTCTTTCAATCAAGTGTGCTTATAGGGGACATCAAGCAAGTTGTTAGCAGCTTTGAAAAAGTAAAGGTAAGCATTCATAAGTTAATCATGTGTTGCCTTCAGTTTCATGACCCTATCAATGAGTACATAAAGTTACACTTTTCAAATAATTTGGAGCATGTAGGCTTGATCTTTTTATCAACATTTGAAGGTAATATGGGTGATCATAAGAATGAAATTAGCCAACTATCACACTTTTCTTGTTTCTTATGGATAATTTGCGATGAAGTGAAGGATTCAGTTATCAAACAGTCTGAATAACTATGGTGGAAATTTTCCTTCACCTAGCCCATTGTAAAATTTAGTTAGTTTAGGTTTTGTACATAAATAAGCTCTTTCTGGAGCATGTGTGTTTGTTTTCCTTTTTATAAGTAGAATAGTGTACATGTCGGCCTTCGATGAAATGTTTTGAGCTCAACTCCATAACCCAATGCATAAGGAGACTCGAACTACTTGTTCTTGGCAGCTCGCAGGGAGCATGCCATCCCCTGTGGAGCCAAATGTTATCACATAAAGTTGTCAAAAGGTCGCAGGGTGACCCAGTCCTTTTCTTGCACGAGTATTAGCCTTGAACACAAAGAACAACTTTCATAGAAGTCCTTTTCAAGCTTAAAATACAAGCAAGCAGATAAGATTATCTTCCAACGATGAAGATCCATCAGGCAAATCAGATCGACGGTTTGCGGGTATTCGAGATCTGAAAGTTGCTCGAATTTTAGTGCCAGGGTAGAGGCTCGAGATCAAAGGTTGAGAAAAGATTTAATTTGGACCATAGATATTGAGGAGACAGGTGGAAATCAATCCGAGGTTTCACAGAAATGACTATCAGGAGTTTTGAAATGAGGCAAGGGAAAAATCCTCGATGGCCGAAACCCAAAATAGATCTGGACCATTAAATTTAGAGGGATGTGTGGCGTCGGATCAGCAAGTTTGCAGTCTCGTGAATCAGAGTTTTGAGAATCGAGCACAACACAAGTTCGTGTAGCACAAACTCACGAAGCGCTCAAGAGTGGGCCCAGTGTCACAGCCAAAACTCATATGGAAGCGGCTCCATAAAGGAGATTGAGCACCCATCACATGAAGTTGATAGTTTGGGGTTTTCAGCGAGAAGCTCCGACCGTCGAATGGAAAGCATATCCAACCATTGATTTGAGTTGGGAATTTTCGTCAAATCAAGAATCAGGGGAACTTTGGTCAAGTGATATGAGGATCCCCGAAAGACAAAGTCTCGAAGTTCCTGTGGGGATAAGCGTTAGGTCGTGGCCCGAGGTCACATGAAAGAATGTGCAGTGGATAAGATGGCACCTAAAGCCTTGGAAGCGTGAAGGAAGGTGCAATTTTCACGAGATTTGTGCCAAGGCCGAAGACCCTCATGATAGTAGAAAATGAGATCATCATGGTTGCAGGGCGCTAGGTTGACGCAAAGAACCACCAGCATGCCATGGAAGATTCTCGAGCATTCATAGCCTTATCCTAATCCTGATGAAGTAGTTAATAAAGAGAAGGGGTGCTGGTTGAACCTCGTATCACCTCATAAATGAAAAGCATGGAAGGCCTTCCCATGGAGGCAGATTGTTAGGCCAAAGTTCCCCGAGGATGGATTTTCTTGCAAAACCCATACTGATTTGAGTTTGTGTCTAACAAAGGAAGGCATGCATTCTGATAGAGCAAGCATCGACTGGAAACTTTGAATGTAGGGGCCCGATCACGCTCCTGGTGGTTGCAACAATTCTAAGTATATGTATGCAGTTTTGATATTTTGTAATGGTTGAATGGTTGAGCTAGGCTCCCTACTATTGTAATATTTTGATTGAGAACAACTGGTTCTCTGGTTATGTATTTTTTTTTAGACATCTTGGTTAATCTAAGTCATCTTTCTTACTCCATCTTATTTGCCTCTGATACTGACAGAGTTCATGATTGACTGATTCACATGGATTGTTATGATTGTATTATGATGAATGTTATATTATATTGTTGTTAATATTTCTTTCATTTTCTTTGAGATTTGAATTCAAGAGGATCTTGCATTTAAGTTTTTCCTCCTTAGGCTGATGGAAGACCTGATGTCCATAGCAGATCTCTACACTCTCCTCACCAAAGCATTTACTATATTCACCCTTACTCCAACTTACTGACTGAAGTTGATTCCAAACCTCAATATCTTGCGCATATGAGTCCAGGTTTCTAATTTAGAACGTTATTATCATTGAGTCTTATCCATTTGACCACCTAAAACTCATTTACATTTACTGTATAAACAAATGGGTAATGGGCTTATCCTCATTATAGTATGAGGGTGATTCCTAGTGCTAACATGATCTATTGCAGAAAAAAAATTCTCTAGTGGCTAGAATGGATTTCATTTGGTTGTCTCTCACTATTGTAGCAACAAGGAAGTGGGAGGTTCACCACATGGATATGAAGAATTCATTTCTTCACGATGATGTCAAAGAGGAAATCTACATGGAGAAGCCGCAAGGATATATACAAAATCCATCTCTAGTTTGTAGACTCAAGAAATCACTCTATGGTCTCAAAAAGGAACCTAGAGTGTGGTATGCTAAAATGGATTCTTACTTACTCTCTCAAAATTTCGTTCATTGTAAATATGATCATGTTGTTGGAAGATTGATTGTTGTCATTGATGTCAACCCTAGTCATGGGTTTTGGACCGCAAGATTGATAAAGGTATTTGGACATGAAGGAAAATGAACATGCATATACAACACCCATGAATGGATAGTATACATCATGCTGTTTC
>ML779332.1:650773-698206 GCA_009831015.1 Picea engelmannii
GGTGTATTGTGGTGTATTGGTGTAACTCTTATACTATTGTTCATTGCTCATTGGATATAATTGAATGGTTTAAGTATAAGTTGAAAAAGGTTTTTAAATTGTACTGGATACTGATTCACCCCCCTCTCAGTATCAACACATGTTAAGAACCTGAATATATCTACAAATATAATCACCATAAATACTGAATACACAATAGATCCAAAAAGCAAGATAGAAGAAACCACACTTTATTATTACCAAACCCTTGAGGTAGGGCAACACCATACAATGGATCCTATTATGGAAGGGATCCTCTCCTGTTCACTTGCCTCTTCGAGGGGGCATTCTCCTATTGAGCTACCACTCCAAATACAATACTCTCTTCATGTCCCATTACATTGCTTGAACCCCTTTATATAGTGCTACCATCACCTAAGAACATTCTAGAGGAGGAATCTTCTAGAAGTAGAACCTTCTAAGAAGTCATCTTAAATTTATTATATCTAACTACCATACTGGGCATTATTTAATAATATAGTGGACCTAGTCCACCTTACATTGAATGGCCTCCACTATGATCACTACGGGCCCTCTGCCCCCCCACCACTACCTCTCTAACTAACTTACATTAAGAGGGCCCATAGTGATCATAGTGCAGGCCATTCAATGTTATGTGGACTAGGTCCACTATATTATTAAATAAGGCCCGCTATGGGAGTTAGATATAATTAATGAGTAGTTAGATATAATAAATGTAAGAGGATATTTGTGGTGAAAAACTATTGAATTTAAAATGCTCATAACTTCACTTCCCGGAATCCGTTTCGACTGATTTTTTTTTTTTTTAAATTGGATGTAATTGTGAGAGAAAATCATATATGTAATTGTTTTTGAAAAATTTGGACTCCGCATTCTATAGAAATAAAAATAAAAAATAAAATAAATAAATAAAAACTGTGCCGCCATTCGCGGAAAATACCCTGAAAAATTGCAGATTTTAAAACTTCAATATCTTAACTTCCCGGACTTCGTTTAGGATGATTTGTTTTTTCAAATTGGGTGTTTTTATGAGAGGAATGCATATCTGCAACCTTTTTCTGCAAATGTTTCACAAAAATATACCAAAAAATTATGGAATGTCGCGGCCCTCTATTTTTCTTCTCCGAAAAAAAGTCTGCAAAAATAAAAAATATTTGCCCACAATGTCTGCCAAGGAAAGTTCTCTGATACCACTTGTTAAGAAACTGAATAGATATACAAATATAATCTCCACAAATATTGAATACACAATATATCCATAGAGAAGTATAGAAGAACAATATGCAAAATCTCTTTTATTACTATCAAATCCTTGAGGTAGGGCAACATCGTACAATGGATCCTATTATGGAAGGGATCCTCTCCTGTTCACTTGCCTCTTTGAGGGGACATCCTCCTATTGAGATACCACTCTAAATACAATACTCTCTTCATGTCCCATTACATTTCTTGAACCCCTTTATATAGTGCTACCATCAGCTAAGAACATTCTAGAGGAGGAAATTTCTAGAAGTAGAACCTTCTAAGAAGTCCTCTTACATTTATTATATCTAACTACCCATTTATTATATATAACTACCACAGTGGGATTTATTTAATAATATAGTGGACCTAGTCCACCTTACATTGAATGGCCTCCACTATTATCACTATGGTCCCTCTGCACCCCCCCCCCCCNCCGCACTACCTCTCTAGCTACCTTACGGATCCAAATTTTTATATGTTGAAAACTTCTTACTCTATGTTGATTATAGTGTTATATGTAGATTATCTATTAATCACAAGAAGTTCATTCTGAGGGATTTCTACAGTCTAAAGAACTTTTCCAGATAGGTTTTCCATGACCGACATGGGTCTACTACACTACTTCCTTGGTCTTGAAATTAGCTAGGATAATTCAGGGATCGAGATGACTTAATCAAAATATTTCATAGATATGTTGGTCATATTTCACATGACTGAATGCGAGACAAAACCACACCTTTTTTATTCTGGGTAAAGATCAAATATGGTGGGGATACACCATTGATCAATTTCACCAAGTATCATAAGCTAGTGGGGAGTATCCTTTATCTCACTCACGCCTGTCTAGATATACCGTATGTAGTGGGAGAAGTTTCTAGATACATGCAAGAACCACATGAGTTGCATTGGAAAGATACTAAGTCCATCCTTAGATATGTCAAAGGTACCACTATCCATGGGATTCATTATGCAATAGCATATGGGTTGTACATTGGATTTCATCAACTACACTGATTCATATAGGGTTGGCGATAACATAGATCAAAATTCCATTGCAAGATATGTTCTTAGTTTGGGATATGTCCCGATTTGTTGGTCTAGTAAAATTCAATCAACAATTTCTTTATCTTCAGAAAAATTCAAAGAATCCTGATATGGATCTGAAACATTGACAAAGAAATGAAAATACTATGGTTTCTCTGAATTTTTCTAAAGATAAATATCAACGCATAAATACTTTTAATCATATTGCTTTATCATTAGTAAAGGTCAAGTACAAAGGTGCAGTCAATGCCACAACTCAAGACATTTGGCTACAACATTTCTTTAAATAGCTTGGTATCTTGTTTCATTTCTCGACTTTCATCTAGTGCGACAATCATAACACACTAAAGTTTTTTCAAGATCCAGTGCAATGACAAAGAAAAAAACACATCAAGATCCATATGCACTACATTAGAGGACTGATACACAATGGGATCGACAACCCGCAATACTCTCCCTCTTCTAAAAATAATGTATACATCGTCATGAAGAATTTCACCTAGCAGAAATTCCACTTTCTACGATACCTCCTTGGGGTGAAGGACATCGTTTCCCAGCAATTGTATTTATTTTTCAACATTGTACTTTGAGGGGGGGGGGGATATTTCCCATGAGGTTTTCCATATTACCTCTTTTTCAAATATTATATTTTACTTAGATGCATTGTAAAACATGTACCCAACATGGCTTCTTGTTGAGACCCATTCATTGTTTACTCCATAGTTGTGCTTCAGAGGGGGGGGTGGACGGTTATTGAAGATATTACATACCCACCTAGTATTTATTTTCGTATGTTCAGGGAATCCCTTGTTATAATATATTCACCCATGGATGAGAATATTCTCCCTTAGATGAGGGTTCCATGCCCTCTTTAGTCACTACTCAATTGTGCTTTAGTTAGAATAGTGGAGTCAAGTCTCACATGGAAACCTTGGAATTATCACCAGGTTTTGCATGTTCACCTTGGGATCATCAATAGGAGGGTGCACTTCACATGCATGAGGATAGGAGACGTATACACATGTTCATACATGATATTCTTTCCACTCCACTTGTGTGATATAGTTAATTGATGACTGCATGGATGGTTAACTAGGACTAGTGTATGTCCACGTCTCTCTAGATCACTAATATGGAACATTATATCAACCATTATGACACATTAGTTCAGGTATGTAGAGTATATCATATGTAATTTTTCATTCTCTCATTGTGTGGAGAAAAATTCTTTAATTCTTTCTCTCCAATTCTTCTCTTCTTCTCTCAACTTTGAAAGTTTTATGTTCATTGTTGCTAGCTAGATTCTCTTTTGTAATTTAACAAACTCTTGTAATTAGGGGATGAATTCATTTAGATGGATAATTATCAAGAGAATAGGTTAACTAAAATGATTTCTTATATATACAAATATTTGGTAATGAAGGAAGATTCATTGAAGAAGGTATAGGATATTTTCTAAGAGACCAAGCAAGACCCTTCCAATTCTATTGTAGAAGTAGCACCATAATGGTGTCAAGCATGGTAAACTCATCGTCCATGATCCTTCCTCAAGAGTCCTTTAGTGATTTTAAAAATCATAATAGATGTGTTAGTTACAAATTATTGAGTCAAATGGGATATAAAAGGGCTATGAAAGAAAGGACAAGGGATTGTGATTCCAATTATATCTCAACATAGGGCCAAGTATGCATTCCTAAGATTATGTGGAAAATAAGCCAGCACAATTTTAACTCAAACCACCTTTGTCAAGGAAAGAGGAAGTGTAAAATAAACTATTCCCATGGAGGAAAAGGAAAGTGGAAAAGGAGTGGGTCTCAGGCCACTAAAATTTGTTATAGAGGCTTGGAAGAGGGTATCAAAGGGATGATTCCACCACCCAAATATGCTCCAACAACCAAGTTTTCAAGAATCATACAAAACTAAAAAGGTATGGTATGGTATATTTGGTTTTTTTATGTTGCAAGAAAATATGTCATAAGGATAGAAATTATTAACACTCTAGAAGGCCAAGTATACCATGTAGGAAGTACTACTTGTTGAGACCAGTGTTGTCATTGATGTCTAAGTGCATAGTCATAGTGCACAGTTGTGAAAGTGCACAATTATAAAGGTGTTGGCAGAAATTATGTGATTATTATTTTATAAGCTTCCTACATAGGGTCTATGAAATTTTATTACTCTTCATAAGCGTTTCTCTAAAAATGACAGTTGTAAATCATCGCATTTTACCTATCACCTATTCGTGCTTAGTTTTCATGACTGAAAGCATGAAAATTCGCATCTATCGTTACTATTCTGTTTTAAAATTTCATTGAAAACATATGGTTTATTACAGAATTATGGTTTCTTGCTATGAGCATGTTGTTCTCCTTGTTTGTGGCCTTTTTGATTCTAAGCATGCCTAAGAGATTTGTGGTTATGTGAACCAAAGACCCTCTCCATTTGATGTTTGATTGTTTTTGTATTTATTTTGGTTTGATGTTTGATTATATTTCTTTCATGAAACATTTGACTATTCGATTTTGCAAACCGACCTAACTTTGCAATCAAACTATGATGCGCACCTTATGTTTTTATAGTACTCTGATCCTAGCATTTACCCAATTCCAAGGTGGCATATGATGTACATCATGACATTACTTCTTAGCATGGTCTCGGGCTTCATGAATTTGCTCACACGCGTTGTGATAAACACTTTGCCCACCGTTTGAATTATCATAGCATGTATTGATAAGGCTTGGGGCTATGGCTCTGTGGCATTTTTCCAAACCCTACCTTTGTGTTCTGTGTTAATTACCCATCTGTGCATCATGGCTCTAGTGGTAAGGGTCGAACCGAATGGCGTCCAGACCCTACTCTCATATGATAACGCTAGGAAAGATTTGGAAAGGAATGGTTGGCATTTGTTCATCGAAACATTTCAGGGTTTTAACCTTCAGGTCGCCCAAGAGTTTTCCTTAACCTTTGACGGTTGTAGGGAAAAAATCAGTGATGTGCAGTTGGAAGTAACAAAAGAGTTATTAATCCAAGCCACGATATTGCCAGCGGTTGGTCAGAAATGGTTCAAGAACGCGAAAGTGGAGGAGGTCCTGTGGAATTTACTGTTTACCTCATGAAAAATAACCAGCTGTGATCGAGGTATGCCAATTTCATTCTTGAAACCTAGGTGGCATGATTTACTTTCTGTATTCAAGCAATTCATCACATGTGAGGGACGATTTAGACTTGTTTTCCTATATCATCTATGCCTTCTTATGAGTTTTATTGGTTTTCTGTTGAATATGCCTTACTATCTGCTCAAAAGTCTGTATAAAATGGATAAACGGTTTAGGAAATAGAGGTCAGATTCAAGTCTATTTCATCACGGCCTTGTTAAAATCATCGTCATGCACCAGTTATAGTCACAAAATGGTTGTTGGGATGCGTTCATTAGACGAAATGGTTTTGGCAACCATGAGTTGGGACAGGTAGATAAGCCGGTCATTGTGGAAACCCTTGTGAACCCTATGGCCTCTTCCCCACCGCTCCAGGAATGTGATTTTCCCCTTAACAATGAACCCTCGAGCTACCCTAAGGTTATTCAACAGGGCAGTCTACCAGTTACAAATCCAAAGGATTGCACTAAAAATGTTAAGAAACCTACAGGTAAGAAGATAAAAGGCAGTGTTGATGTCAATTTCAAGAACAAAAGAGCTGGTTGGTTGATTTCTCGAAGTGTTCGAAATAAAACGAAACCCCGTGCAGACACAATCAACACGATTGAAGTGAGAAAAAGCTCAGACTCAGAAATTAACGAATTCCTTGCTGAAGAGGACCCCGAGTCATTCGGGTTATACCCTGACTGACCATATGACTATGTTAGCAATCTACCTCCTTGTCTAAAGGACAACCCAGAATTCCCTGGTATCCAACTCTGTGATAAATCTACCATTCGCATGGAGGATTCTCTGACCCATAATGTTGATCGTGCTAATGCAAATTCCTTGCAGTCACAATGTGATGTGTGTCGATCGTGGATCGACAGGTACTATACCGATGTTCCACTGCTACAGTCACAACTCAAGTCTTTAAGAGACCAAGTTGATATGTTGACAAATGAAAACAACAGACTTGAATCCATTATCCAAGGGAAGGAGAAAGGATTGAAAACTACAGGTCATGTCATTTTCAAAAACGTAGAGGCAGCAACAACAATCGTTAAATCCAAAATTTCTTGATACGTTTTGATTTCATGATTTGAGGTATGATATTTTTTATTTTTTTAAAATGATTGTGTCACTCTTAAGTTAGGATATTCGATTTGATTGAATAAACTATTTTTCTTATTATGATTATTCTATTTTTTTTATTTAATAAAATATGATTGTATTTGCTATTATAACTAGCTACAGAATCGCAAGATTTTGTAGCCAGTTAAGAAAAATCAAATTGTTTGATTTGATAATTGAAAACATATCTGAGATCTTCTTATTTTCATTTGTTTTCAGGATGATTAAGGATCCTATGATTTCAAAGATGATATGAGACACTTTTGAGGTCTCCTAGCCATATCAATTTTGTATTTTGAGTAAATAGAATTAGACTGTTAATAGTGTTTTGATATCTAGTGAAATCAGGGTGGTTGCATCCCCCATATTTTTGAAACAAATTTGATCTTATCAATAGGAAATAGTTATGTTTCTTGAAACCTATATAAACATATCATTTTGTAAACATTTGATCATCTCGGCCTGGGGCGAGAGTATGGATATTTATATACAGACTTGAATGACACAGAATACATTACAGCTTTAGCTTTCTGTATCATGTTTTAATTTAAGTTTTGTTTATCTCAATACGATGATAGATGATGATAGCCTTTTGTCTGCATGATTTATTGTTATTTGAGATAATCCTTTTCAAATACTTCCCATATCTCGTGTCTCAGATATAACACACAGTGATCCTTTGTTCAATTTAAATTAGGAGATTTATCTTTAATTTCAGTTGAATATTTACATGCAAGTTCTTACAGGAAGAATTATTTCATCGTAGTTACGTGCAAATTACAAGATTACTGTGACTGCATCTATTATATGTTATGTTATCATAAATCCAATCTCCATCATTATTGTTCCTCATTTATTAAGGGCAATCTCAAGATATGTAGCAGGTTTACTTCATCAGATAAAGGTGGCTTGATATTCAACATCGAACAGACATTGAATGCAATAACAGGTTAGCCTGTTATCTGATTTCCCTAGTTTCCTGAATATAGAAGTTTTCTCTATATAAACCATTTTCTACTATCTATTATTTTCTGTTCAATTAGGAAGTTTAACGTGTGATGTCATGAGTGTATACATTTAAGAAAAGATACCCAAAAAATTATATAGTGTTTTTACTTGCCTTATTATTATTGCTAAAAGTAATCAATTTACTTTTGATTTTTACGAGTTTAGATTAAAACCCATTCTTTGTACAGATTGTATATAAAGTTATCATACATATATTATTTAAATAATTTGTACATATATATACTTAGATGTACATATAGATTTTAGTAATTGTTTTTTTTAGTAAGTTGTTGTTTCCCTTTAGTTATTTTTTGCTTTCTTTAGAATTTAAATCAGCCAACGGAGCCGCAAAACCCGTCAGAGTGAACTAATCCAAATGGCTTGGGTTAATTAGACAACCCCAGACCGGATTCACTCCTCCAGTTGACGAGCGGTCAATTTCACCCGTCAACAAATGGCGCTAGAAGGAGGGCCTGAAAACTATTAATGGCACGAGGAGGTCGTAAGACTCCTCCCCCACCTACTCGCTTACCTATAGTGACTAGAAATCGTTCAGATGAAAACATTGTCCCTCAAACAGCAACCACATCAAACAACGATCTACGGATCATAGTTGAACCAATAACTCCAAATCCCCTAGGCGGTGACATACAAGAGATTTTTCGTCAATCCCTCATAAGAATGCACAGTGCCTTAGCCCATATCAGACAACCAATTCGACCTTTGAACCAACCATTAGAATTCTCTGATATCATAGAGAAACTTGAAGGTACTGATCTTACCTTAAACCCTACGGATCTAGATCATATCCTCACTCCTGCAGCAGGAGAATCTGGTATTCCACCATCACCACCCCCTTCATCTCCTTCTTCTTCTGGAGAAGAATCCTCAGATGAAGTAAGTTCCTCATCTCAGCCTTCAACACCACCCAAACCTATGGCCAATCCAAACAATCCCTCCAGACCCTGGCTCGACCAAGATGTAGTGGCCATACCTGGGCCCCAACATCCTTTACCTAAACACCCAGAGAAATGGCTCCCTAAATTTGACCCAGACTCCAAGAAGATCGCTGAAGATCACATCAAAAAGTTTATGCTAGCCATTAGGCTCCGTAGTGTTGAGCACGAAGACGTAGTGTGCAGGTTGTTTCCCTACACCTTTGAAGGTAATACCTCTACCTGGTACTTTTCCCAACAGCCCCACACCATCGTGTCATGGGATAAATTTGAGTCATGTTTCCTTGAGAAGTTCGGAGACAACAAGTCTCCTAAAGTTCTAGTCATGGAGATTTCTAGTTTAAAAATGAACCCCAAAGAAAAGATAAAAGACTTTAATCAAAGGTTCCTGACACTAAAGGACTAAATCCCCACGGATTCAATGCCTGCCAAAAATCTTATTGTCTCATACTACACAAAAGCCTTACATCAAAACATAGCCATTTGGGTAAAGAGATCCAAGAAAGCCACATTGTTAGAAGCCTTCGAAGAAGCGATTCAAATCAAGAAAGATATTCTCATCTTAAAAGACAATACCGACAACAAGATAGAGACCAGTTCATCCTCCAAGAAGAAAATCAAAATCCTTCCTAGACCTCCCCAAAATAAAGCTCAACCTGAGAGTTCGGATCTAGAAAACTTACAGAAATTCATTCAGAAGTTATCCAATCAAGTTATAGATTTTAAAAGGTTGGATGAAGAAGCTTCTTTGAGAAAAGGGCCTTACAAACCCCCTTTTAGGAAGTCTTTTCCTACAAACTGATCTAACTCAAATTCTGAAGGCCTAAATCTAGAAATCCTACAATTTTCTAATCAAATGATCCTAGAAGCACATGATAACATGATTCCTCCCGAGATTCCTGAAGAAGTAGTTGAACAAGAGACAGTAGAAGAAGATGAATCCTCTCCGAATGTTTTCAGACATTTTTCGGATAGCATTTTTCAAGATAATTTCGAAAAAGTGCATCCTTACAATACCAGGAGCAAGACAACAAACAAGCCTTCTTCTGAAATTGCGACTATTGTGCCTCCAAAATAGTCTAAATCAACTGAGACTAAACATAATTCAACAAACTCAAGTTTAGATTATGATTTGATTGAAGATCTAAAAAATATTAGGGCTAACATTTCTGTTTACGAATTATTAAAATTCCCTTTTCTTTTGCAAAAGATGTTGCAGAATATTGTAGAGAACAACAAAAATAGCAATCCGAATAGCAACAAAGGTGTTCAAAACAACCCCAAATTTCCTTAGAAGGGCTCTGTCAAAACTACATCCGAGCCTCATGATAAAAGAGACCTTCCTGTAAATAGTGTAACAAATGTAGATAAACCAGTTTCAGAGGTTGCGATTAAAAAACAACAAACTTCCACTGTTAATACTCGCAGAAATGTCCCTCCATTTTTGTTGACTTTTGAAATTTTCAATAGGAATGTACATAGTTGTATGGTAGATTCAGGTGCATCATCTAACGTAATGCCTTGGTCTATCTGTCAAAATATTAAAGCCAAAGTTCAACTGTCTAGCTTGAAAATTATCCAGCTTGATTAAACTAGTGTTAAAGTGATAGGCGAATTAAAAAATGTCCTTATAAGATTGTCATCTAATCCTAAAGTCCATCAAGTGATTGATATCATTGTTGTAGATATCCCAGAAGTATATGGTTTGTTTTTAAGTAGATATTGGTTAGAACAATTAAATGATTATTTTGCAACGGATTGGTCTCACTTGTGGCTGCCCGAGAATGGAAAGCCTAACAGAATCAAGGTAAATCGTGAATGTTATCTTAAGTTCACGATTATTGATTTAAATGATCCCAATGAACCATTCACTCCTTCTTCCAATTCGCCTGAAATACAGGGGATGGACACTCTTTTTGGCAATTTCATGGCCGGAACTTCTACCATCACTGACCTGGAACAACAATCTAAAATTATAACATGCACACAGTCAAGAACCTCCTCTCGGTGGTCACATGCACTTGACGAAAATCAAATATGGTCTCTCTACTTTGATGGGTCAAAATCCAAGGAAGGAGCTGGTGCAGGGTGTGTGCTCATTGATCCAACAGGTAACAAGAATTTGATTTCTTTCTGGTTAGAATTCGAATGTACAAACAACACGGCTGAATATGAGGCACTCCTGTAGGGTCTCAGAAAAGCACTAGATTTAAACATTTAGAATTTGACTGTTTTTGGTGATTCATAAATAGTGGTTAGACAGGTAAAAAATTATATCCATTGTTTATCTCCACACCTAAAAAGATATCAGACAGAGGTATGGAATTTGATGAACAAGTTTTCCGCATTTAACATAAATTCTATTCCTAGATTGAATAATTCTGAAGCTGATTTGTTAGCTAACGTTGCCTCAAAACTTTTTCCTGCAGAAGGCCTATCTCCGAATGCATTTTCTGTCGAATTGTTGTTCAGACTGTCTATCCCAGACAACATCACGAATTGGAGAGTCTTCGATGATGATCAACATATCATAAGTTTTCTTCATATGGAAGAAACTTTCCAAGGCGCAGTGATCGACGAAGGTACCCATGACGAAAATCTTTGGGATTTTACGGTAATACCAGATTCGAGATCCCCGAAATCTGCATCAGACATGGTAAAATCTATCCTAAAATCTGTGGTTAGGTTAGAAATTTTTTATGATCTTCACGATAAGTTCAGAAAATCAGTGAATTGTAAAATGAATAGTTCCTCTTTGACACATGAGAAAGTAAATTTGGGAACTAAAGATAACCCACAGTGCATCAATTTAGGGTTGGGGTGTTTTGAACAAGAAAAGGTAGAATTTATTAAGTTGTTTAAGGAATTCAAAGATGTTTTTTCCTGGACGTACGACAACCAAAAAACCTTTGATCCTAACATCATACAACACATTATTCCCATGAAACCTCAGACCCAACCTTTTCAAAAAAAATTAAGGAAGATGCACCCAAAACTCGAACCAACAGTCAAGAAGGAATTAAACAAACTCCTGAACGCTAAAATAATATTCCTGACAAGGCACACACAATGGGTCTCTAATCTTGTCCCCATCAGAAAGAAGAGTGGTGAAATCTGACTCTGTGTCAATTTTTGAAATCTTAACTGAGCGTCTGATAAGGACAACTACCCTGTCCCTCCCATGGAACAGATCCTTCAACAGGTATCTGGCTCTGAAAGATTATCCTTGTTGGATGGTTTTTCCGGGTATAACCAAGTCCTTATGTCACCCTCAGACTAGCTCAAAACTATTTTCCGTACCCCATGGGGCACCTACACTTATAGAAAGATGCCCTTTGGACTCATAAATGTCAGTGCCACTTTTCAGAGAGTGATGGATATTGCTTTATGCAGCTTAATCAATCAATTTGTAGTAGTTTACCTGGATGATGTCACTATCTTCTCAAAAAATAAAGAAGATCATCTAGCTCATTTAAGATCTGTTCTACAACAATGTCGTAAGTACGACATTTCTTTAAATCCTAAAAAATCTGTCTTCGCTTTAGAACAAGGTAAGATCCTCAGATTTATTGTAGCGAACGAAGGGATGATTATCGACCCTGAAAGGACCCAAGTCATTTCGAAACTGCCCCCTCCCTCGTCAAAAAATTCCATGCAATCTTTCTTAGGATAGATAAACTTTGTTAGGAGATTCGTCCCCAGCTTTTTAGAAATGGTGAGACCATTAAAAAACTTAATAAAAAGGGATGTATAGTACCATTGGGGACCTTTAGAAAGTCAGGCTTTCGATTCAATAAAAACGGCCATAATAGATGCTCATTCTCTAATGAGCCCTGATTTTTCATGAGACATCACCCTCTACACGTTTGCCTCTGATCAATCTTACGTTGCTGTCCTAACTCAAAAGAACGCTGAAAACAATGAAGTCTCAATTGCCTTTATGAGCTCAGCCTTCAAGGGGGTAGAACTTAATTACCTAGCAGTAGATCAACAAGCTTATGTTGTTTTTAAAGCAGTAAAACACTTCCGATCTTATCTGTTGAAATCTAGGATGAAAATCATTGTCCCTTACCCGACTGCCATAAATTTGTTAGTACAGAAAGAACTAGGTGAAAAAAGGGCAAATTGGGTCACATCCTTATAATAATATGACATAGAAATCACCCTAGCACAATTTGTAAGAGGCCAAGGTTTACGCAAGTTGGTCACCGATTCAGCTATAGGACAACAAAATGAAACTAATATGTCAAATCCAGATTAGCACTATCAAAATCAAATATGTTGTGCACAAAGCCTTGTTAGTTCTTGGTACGACGACATTAAATTTTGTCTTATACACGGATCATCTCCTCGTCACCTTGATCCCAAAAAAAGGAGAGCATTAAGATTAAAATCTGCTTCTTTTCAGCTGATTAATGGTATTTTGTTTCGCCAAAATTTTGATGGAATACTTATGCGCTGTCTTGAAAATGATGAAGCATAAAAAGTCTTATTGGAATTACATGCAGGGGAAGCTGGTGGGCATTTCGGTGGAGACACCACTGCCCATAAAGTATTAAGAGTAGGTTATTACTGGCCTACCCTTTTTAAAGACGCTCATGCCTTATGCCGCAAGTGTGTCATTTGTCAAAAGGCATCTGGACGGATACAGAAACCAACATTCCCTTTGCAACCAGTTTCGGTAGACTCCCCTTTTCAGTAGTGGGGCCTGGATATTATAGGCCCAATCAATCCGGCATCCTCGTAGAAATATAAATACATCATAACAGCCACAGATTATTTCACCAGGTGGTCCGAGGCTGCCCCATTAAAAGTTGTAAATACCAGCCGGGTAATATCCTTCTTAAATTAAAATATTATCACTTGTTTCGATATCCCTGAATGTCTGGTATTTGAAAATGCTTCTTATTTTTCGTCTCTTGAAATGAGTGATTTCGCTCCATAAAAAGGAATTAAATTAAAGTACTCTGTCAGCTATTACCCTCAAGGCAATGGTTTGGCAGAATCAACTAATAAAAATCTGATCAAAATCATCAAGAGAACGGTCTCCGAAAACCATAAAAATTGGCATAACGCATTGTTAAATGCAATCTGGGATGATAGAGTAGCTCCTAAAACTGTTATGCGTAACTCACCTTTCTTTCTCATTTATGGTAGGGAAGCGATTCTTCCACCACATGTCCTTCTTCCATCTCTATAGTTATCACAAAAGGTACAGGAAGAAGATTGTCCCCCCTTGGAGAGTCGAATTAACTCTTTGTTAAAGTTAGAGGAAGTGAGGACTCAAGCAAAACGAAAATTGGATCAACATCAACTCATTGTCAAAAACTAGTTTGATTCCAATTCTGCCTCTGACAGAAATTTTGAGGTAGGTGACCTTGTCCTAAAATGGGACAAACCTCATGAGGGAAAAGGAGAGCATACTAAGTTTCAGAACTTGTGGTTGGGGCCATTTTTAATTGCTGAGAAACTAGGTCCCAGTTCCTTTCACTTACATAATTTAGAGGGACATCCAGACACCTTCCCGGTGAATGGCCAAGCTCTAAAAAAGTACTTTTCCTGATGACGCTCCCATACACCCTTTGTAAATATTTTTTGTTTTGTTTTATTTTCTGTTTGTTTTTCTTTTCTGGTTTGTTTTGGTTCTCATTTCCGCTTATCGCTCTTTCTTTTGAAACACACATGCCTACACCACGGTCTAGCTCAGACAAAGAAAACAGAAAATTTCCCCTCGAAAATGACTGTTGAAAGTTGTTAAAACATCAATTGTTGTATTTCTCTAAAATCGCAGCCCTGTTGAAGATGACTTGTTGTTTGAAAATCACTTTTTGGTTTCAATATGCAATTGAAGGTATTCACGACCATCTATAAAAATCCTTTTTACGTTGTCCTTGTTCTTTAAGAGAACAACTCAATGATGTCTCTCTATTCTTGAAAGTTGGTTTTATTAATAAACTATTTCTAGATCTTGATGAAGGACAGCTAAAAAAAAATTTCAAGGTCTGTGACATATTAAGATGTGTTAAAAAACTAGAATTTTCAAGCGTCACCCCGCTCTATTGAATATCTTTAAAAACTAATATAAATTTTCAGAGCGTTGTGGGAAGTGCTTGTAAACCCACCGGGACACTGAATAGGTCTACTGGCAGCGGGTAAATGCATGCATGACACCAAGATAACTTTGTCGGGGTACTGAACAGGCCCACTGGCAGTGAAGCAATGTCAGGTAGAAGAAAATTCTCAGATATGGATTCTGTTTTGACCTTAAACGTCCTTCGTTCTGATCTGGAATTTCTTAACACGATACAGATATCAGAGCGGGTTAATTGACATCCCTGTCAAGTCTATGGATGCCTGCTGGTAGCAGCAGCCCTGTCAACAGTATTGAAGATTTTAACTTTAACATCGTGCCTCCCTTTTGCTAAGATTAGCATCAGTTTTTGTTTCTTTAAAAATAACAGTTGTCTGAAACTAGAGTGCATTATAGTTATTTGAGATGCTCAAACAACTTTTCGGTTGTTTTCGATTCGATTTTTTTCTAATTATTCTAATCTGAACTCGTTCATTTGGTAGAGATAACTGCTCCTCCCATCATGTCTCCATTGTTGGTAGTAATTATGTGATTATTATTTTTATAAGCTTCCTACACAGGGTCTATGAAATTTTATTACTCTTCATAAGCGTTTCTCTAAAAACTATAGTTGTAAATCGTCGCATTTTACCTATCACCTATTCGTGCTTAGTTTTCACGACTGAAAGCATGAAAATTCACAACTATCGTTACTATTTTGTTTTAAAATTTCATTGAAAACATATGGTTTATTACAGAATTATGGTTTCTTGCTATGAGCATGTTGTTCTCCTTGTTTGTGACCTTTTCGATTCTAAGCATGCCTAAGAGATTTGTGGTTATGTGAACCAAAGACCCTCTCCATTTGATGTTCGATTGTTTTTGTATTGATTTTGGTTTGATGTTTGATTATATTTATTTCATGAAACCTTTGACTATTCGATTTTGCAAACCAACCTAACTTTGCAATCAAACTATGATGCGCGCCTTATGTTTTTATAGTACTCTGATCCTAGCATGTACCCAATGCCAAGGTGGCATATGATTTACAGCATGCCATTACTCCTTAGCATGGTCTCGGGCTTCATGAATTTGCTCACATGCGTTGTGATAAACACTTTGCCCACCGTTTGAATTATCATAGCATGTATTGATAAGGCTCGGGGCTATCACTCTGTGGCGTTTTTCCAAACCCTACCTATGTGTTCTGTGCGTCATGACTCCAGTGGTAAGGGTCGAACTGAACAACATCTAGAACCTACTCTCATATGATAATTCTAGGGAAGATTTGGAAAGGAATGGTTGGCATTTGTTCATCGAAACATTTCAGGTTTTTAACCTTCAGGTCGCCCAAGAGTTTTCCTTAACCTTTGATGGATGTAGGGAAAAAATCGGTGATGTGCAGTTGGAAGTAACAGAATATTTCTTAAGCCAAGCCACGGGATTGCCAGCGGTTGGTTAGAAATGGTTCAAGAACGCGAAAGTGGAGGAGGTCCCATGGACTTTACTGTTTACCTCATGAAAAATAACCAACTGTGATCAAGGTATGCCAATTTCATTCTTGAAACCTAGGTGGCATGATTTACTTGCTATAGTCAAGCAATTCATCACATGTGAGGGACGATTCAGACTTGTTTTCCTATATCATCTATGCCTGCTTATGAGTTTTATTAGTTCTCTGTTGAATATGCCTTACTATCTGCTCAGAAGTCTGTATAAAATGGGTAAACGGTTTAGGAAACAGAGGTCATATTAAAGTCTATTTCATCATGGCCTTGTTAAAACCATCCTCATGCACTAGTTACAGTCACAAAATGATTGTTGGGATGCATTCATTACACGAAATGGTTTTGGCAACCATGATTTGGGACAGGTAGATAAGTCGGTCATTGTGGAAACCCTTGTGAACCCTACGGCATCTTCCCCACCACTCCAGGCCTGTGATTTTTCCCTTAAAAATGAACCCCCAAGCTACCCTAAGGTTATTCAACAGGGCAGTCTACCAGTTACACATCCAAAGGATTGCACTAAAACTGTTAAGAAACCTACAGGTAAGAAGCTAAAAGGCAGTGTTGATGTCAATTTCAAGAACAAAAGAGTTGGTTGTCTGATTTCTCGAAGTGTTTGAAATAAAATGAAACCCTGTGTAGACACAATCAACATGATTGAAGTGAGCGAAAGCTCAGACTCAGAAATTAACAAATTCCTTGTTGAAGAGGACCCCAAGTCATTCAGGTTATACCCTGACCGACCCTATGACTATTTAACAATCTGCCTCCTTGTCTAAAGGACAACCCATAATTCCCTAGTATCCAGCTCTGTGATAAATCTACCATTCGCATGGAGGATTCTCCGACCCATAATGTTGATCGTGCTAATGAAAATTCCTTATAGTCACAATGTGATGTGTGCTGATCGTGGATTGACAGGTACTATACCGATGTTCCACTACTACAGTCACGACTCAAGTCTTTCAGAGACCAAGTTGATATGTTGACAAATGAAAACAACAAACTTGAATCCATTATCCAAGGGAAAGAGAAATGCTTGAAAACTACAGGTTATGTCATTTTCAAAAACGTAGAGGCAACAACAACAATCGTTAATTCCAAAATTTCTTGATATGTTTTGATTTCATGATTTGAGGTATGATATTTTTTATTTTTTTAGCATGATTATGTCACTCTTAAGTTAGGATATTCAATTTGATTGAATAAACTATTTTTCTGATTAGGATTATTCTATTTTGTTTATTTAATAAAATATGATTGTATTTGCTATTATAACTAGCTACAAAATCGCAAGATTTTTTAGCCAGTTAAGAAAAATTGAATTGTTTGATTTGATAATTGAAAACATATCTGAGATCTTCTTATTTTCATTTTTTTTCAGGATGATTAAGGAGCCTATGATTTCAAAGATGATATGAGACACTTTTGAGGTCTCCCAGCCATATCAATTTTGTATTTTGAGTAAATAGAATTAGACTGTTAATAGTGTTTTGATATCTAGTGAAATCAGGGTGGTTGCATCCCCCATATTTTTGAAACAAATTTGATCTTATCAACAGGAAACAATTATGTTTCTTGAAACCTATATAAACATATCATTTTGTAAACATTTGATCATCTTGGCCTGGGGCGAGAGTATGGATATTTATATACAGACTTGAATGACACAGAATACATTACAACTTTAGCTTTCTGTATCATGTTTTAATTTAAGTTTTGTTTATCTCAATACGATGATAGATGATGATAGCCTTTTGTCTGCATGATTTATTGTTATTTGAGATAATCCTTTTCACATACTTCCCATATCTCGTGTCTCAGATATAACACACAGTGATCCTTTGTTCAATTTAAATTGGGATATTTATCTTTAATTTCAGTTGAATATTTACATGCAAGTTCTTACAGGAAGAATTATTTCATCGTAGTTACGTGCAAATTAAGAGATTACTATGACTGCATCTATTATATGCTCTGTTATTATAAATTCAATCTCTAGCATTATTGTTCCTCATTTATTAGGGGCAATCTCAAGATCTGTAGCAGGTTTACTTCATCAGATAAAGGTGGCTTGATATTCAACATCGAATAGACATTGGATGCAATAATAGGTTAGCCTGTTATCTGATTTCCCTAGTTTCCTGAATATAGAAGTTTTCTCTATATAAAACATTTTCTACTATCTATTATTTTCTATTCAATTAGGAAGTTTAACGTGTGATGTCATGAGTGTATACATTTAAGAAAAGAGACCCAAAAAATTAGATAGTGTTTTTACTTGCTTTATTATTATTGCTAAAAGTAATCAATTTACTTTTGATTTTTACGAGTTTAGATTAAAACCCGTGCTTTGTATAGATTGTATATAAAGTTATCATACATATATATACTTAGATGTACATATAGATTTTAGTAATTGTTCTTTTAGTAAGTTATTGTTTCCCTTTAGTTGTTTTTCTCTTTCTTTAGAATTTAAGTCAGTCAACGGAGCCGCAAAATCCGTCGGAGTGAATTAATCCAAACATCTTGGGTTAATTAGACAACCCCAGATCGGATTCACTCCTCCAGTTGATGGGCGGTCAATTTCACCCGTCAACAAAAGGTAAGACACCATACAGACATGGAAGCGTGCAATTGTGAGTAGACTATTTTTTCATTGATGTCAATGGGGAAAGATAGAGTCACTGGATGATACCAAGTATATAAAAGATAAGTGGAGATAGAGTTTCAAATGTAGTGTACATGACCTAAAGACAGTATGGTGCAGAAGCAGTAGAAGTGTGACAAAATGGATTGTGTGGAATGAATTGCATGGTTTTTTATTGTGCAGTTGTAAAGCATATGTTGTCATTGATTTCAACAATAGAATGGAGTGTGATAGTGGATGGTGTGGTTGTGTGAAAATGTGTTAGCGAACAATGCAACATAGTGATAGTACAATAGAGTGACAATGAAACAGTGTGACAATGTGACAGTGTGAAAGTGTGACTATGTGACAGTGAAGAGTGCAACGGATTGATAGTGCAATAGAGTGATAGTGAAACAAAGTGATAGTGCAATTGTTTGAAAGTGTGATAGTGAATAGTACAATGGAGTGATACTGCAATAGATTGATAGTGCAATAGTGTGACAGTGCGACAATGTGACATTGTGATAATGCGACAATGCGACAATGGATAGTACGACAGTGCAACAATATGACAGTGGATGGTGCGACAATGGATAGTGTGATAATGGACACTGCAATGATGTGACTGTGTGATAGTATGAAAGTGTGATGGTGTGACCATGTGATAGTATGAAAGTGATACAGTGTGACAATGTGATAGTGTGATAGTGAGACTATGAAAAATTGCAATAGTGAGCAGTATGGAATTGAGCATTATGGAACTGAGTAGTATGGACCTGAGCAGTATATACTTAATAGTATGAACTGTGTGTTATGTTCTGTGCGGTATGGATTGTGCATAATGGACTACAATAGTGAGACGATGAGAAGTATGGAACTTAGAAGTATGGAACTGAGCAATATGGAACTAAGTAGTATGGAACTGAGAAGTATGGATTGAGCAGTATGGAACTAAGAAGTATGTAACTGATCATTATAGACTAAGTAGTATGAACTATGTAGTATGTTTTGTGCGGTATGGATTGAAAGGAATGGACTTTGAAGGAAATTTGTCCGTTTGATTTGGTCAATTTTATTTATTCAAAGAATGTTCGATAATAGAATTTTGTCCACAATGTAGCCATCATATGTCCACATACTTTATTTAGAAAAAATTGTAATTGACAGGATCTTGATTTGGTCAAATGTTGTCCACAATATAACCGTGATACCTTATTTAGAAACAATTGTAACTGATAGAATTTTTTTGTGGTCAAAATTTGTCCACAATGTAACTGTTTTGCGTCCACATACAGGAAGGTGAACTCAGGAAAAAATGATACAAGTATGCATGTGCACTATTTGAAGGTAGGTGTGGAGATAAAAGTGATTGCGCTATGGTTCTGAGGGGATTTGAATGGAGATAATTTTTTGTATGTATGTATGTCTAAGAATATGATATAGCTTTACAGGTGTTTGTGCATGAACAAGGAAGCATAAAGTTCTCTCTATACATGTTGTAAGTAGTTGAGGCGATTCTATGGTTATATATAGTGTGATGCCAAGGAGATAATTATGAAGAATAATGGTGAAGTGTATGTCTGATATTCTAGTAATTGATTCATATTCAGAGAGGTAGGGTGGTGCTTTGGAAAGGACTTTCAATCCTTGGCATATTGATGTCTCTTATTTACAGGTTGGATCCTATTTTGATTAATGTGGCAGGGTGGTGCTAGGGTGAGTTGGAGCTCACAAAGGATAGGTGTCCTCACTACAGGTTGGTTCCTGTAATATAGGGAGTGGGTTCTTCCTTCCAGTTGCAACTGTTAAAAACAGAGGGTTGTAGCCTCCTTCCAGTGGGTGTTGGTAAATTGAATGAATGTAATATTGATGAATATAAGAAAAGCATTCAATGGTTTTCTCCCATTTGAGTTTCCATGTAAAAATCATTGTGTTCTATGTATAATGTTTTGGGATGATGAATTCCATTGTTAATTTTTAATGTTTACATGGCGTGCTTGAATTTAAAAAGAGGTAAGAAGTATCTAGTAGTGATTCACCCCCCCTCTCAATACTACTAAAGGTTCCAACAATTGGTATCAGAGTAGGTTCCTTCACAAACAATTTGACCACTCGAAGGCAGATCCTTACAAGCACTCATGGATTATCATATTGACATGGGCCCTGATATAGAACCCTTATTAGATGAGACACATTATGAGACATGGAGCATAAGAATGAATACATTTCTAGGGGAAATGGGATGTGATGTTTAGAAATTAGTTGTTACTATTTACACCCCTCCAAAACGATAACCAGAGTTTGTAGCCAAGAAAGAACTAAATAGAAACAACAAAATTGCAATGGATTCCATTTTGGAAGCATTACCTGAGTTTGTGAAAATAAAAATTGGGAAGTATACTTCATCCAAATAACTCTGGGACAATCTTGAAAACTCTACATGGGTAAGAAAGAAGCATCTTCAAATAAGTCAAATGAAGATTAGTCCAAATCAAATCCTAAGGAAGCATCATGTAAGTACTCTTATGAAATAACTCATTTCTCTTTTGACAAATATGCTTATGAAAATGAATCTTGTTGTCTACCTAATATGAGTGAAAGTGAGAATTCTGAGGATGAATAACCTATAGTTGATTTGGAGGCAGAACTTATTATTTCCCTAGATGAGCTAGGAAATGAAAGAAAAAAATTAATGCCTTAAGAGAGACTTGTTGTCATATGAATAAATTATCTATCAAAAGGAATATGTTGATACACTAAAGATACAGTTACAAGGAGCTATGGAAATTGAAAAAATACTCATGAGCCAACTAAAAGAAAAGGATGTTCATTTTAATTCTTTAAAAGAAGAAAATACAAGCAAGGATACCTCCAACGTTGAAGAAGAATTTGAGGTAGAACTCTTGGAACTCAGAAAGGAGAACCAATTTCTAAAAGGTCAGCTGTAAAAATGTCAAGAAGATTATCCTATTTCAAAGAAACATGTGGAAGACATGATCTAAGAAGCTGAAAGAGTCATTGATGATCAAAATACGCTACTAAAAAAAGGAAGATGAGATTGATAGGTTAAATAGTGAAGTTGTTGATCTAAAAAAAGAAATGGAAAATACACTCATACAACAAAAGACACTAGATAGATTCATGAAAAACACTGAAGTCCTGGATGAGATCTTAAGCCACCAAAGGTCACCATATGAAAAATATGGTATGGGTTATATCAATGAAACTGTTTCAACTTCCTCACAACAGATATATGAAGAAAGTAATCATATTCATATTAGATAAAATAAAAGAAAATTTCAAAGTGTTTCCCAAAGATTAAATTCATCAGTGCCAGACAAAGTAAAAAATGATGTATCATCAAGAAGGAACTATGCAGACATGTATGAAACTCCTTTTAATGGATATTTTTTTTCATGCAATAATTTTGGTCATAAAGCCATGGATTATAAAGATTATGAAAAAAGGAAACATAGAGGCACCAAGAATTCCTTAAAGTGTTGGAAGTACAACAAAGTTGGACGCATTTCCATATTCCTTCATACAACAAGATGTTACAAATGCAACAACTTTGGTCAAAAATCTCAGGAATATAAGATCCTAATGAAGTTTCCTAAGAAATAAAAGTGCAAAAAAGTATTGAGGAGGAAACCAGAAGATCATAAAAGGGAAGAATGTGAATCAACAACATATGCTGAAAATGGATGTATAAGTTAGAAGATAGGGAATCAGACCAAGTATCTTCTCTTGAAGAAAGACAACAAAGATAATGTAATGTATGAAAGGAACAATTCTCTTACAATTGATGATGAAATAGAAAATTCATAGAAGACAGTAAACAGTTTGGCATTGATATGAAAAATCAATACAAGAGTCTTTAGCACTAGAAAGTTTTAGCAACATAAACAAAAGTTCTCAACAATAGTGTTTTCAACAGTTAGGATACATTAACCATCAGTCAAAAGAGTAGTGGATTGTAAGAAAATGTTGAAGGAAACCTTTGTGACCAAGATCCTAACTCTGTTCATGAATGGGAGACATGTCCTTATTGATAAATTGCACAAGCTTCATCAAGAGAAGGGATCCTCCTGACAAGCGATAGTGGTCACAACAAATGCATCACAGTGGAGCAAGTAGTGAATGATTTTGAAAAGGATTGAAGAAGGTGACATCTTGTTGATTATGAGATTGAGAAATGTTTTACATGTGTTTTTTTTAGGTTTGTTTCATGGATGATATGGCACATGCTTAAGGAATGTCTTGGAACCCTTGTGGTACATGGTACATGGTTCCATATGGTTGAGGTGATATTGATACATGCTTGACACATATTCTTGGTACTTAGTACATGGATGTTATGTTTCATTGTTAGAGGCACATATTTGTATTGGTATATGTATGAGGCACATTACTTGGTACTTTGTTGAGGCACTTCATTGTTGATATCTTATGGTATATGGTGTATGACATGATTGAGACATATCATGGTTAATGTTGGTATAATATTTTTTGAAGCATATATTGGTTCTTGGTTTGGCACATGATTGAGATGCATGTTGGACACTTGATGGTGGCATAGTGCTTGAGGCACATATTGGTGATATTGGCATGGTTGATGTACATTGTTAATGTAAATGGTTGAGGCATATGGTACAAGTATTTGTGCATGGTTGATGCATGGTTTGGTACAGGTGTTGGTGCACGATTGATGAACTTGTTGTGGAATAGGTTGTGGTATACAGTTGATGCTTGATATGGTATAGTTTGATGGTTTGGTACATAGTTGAGACACATACCTTGTGATGGTATGTTGGTGATATTGGTACATGATTGGCAGAGACATGTGTTGGTGATGTTGGAAATCTAGTTGAGAGGTGTATTTGGTATATGATCCATGTGAGAGGATCTGATTGAGTATCAGTGAGAGTGACATGTTGGACAAGTTGATGTGATAGGGTAGATACAGTGACAATAATAGATTACAGGTTGATGTGACAAAGGAAGTGACAATGACGATGGAAGTGATAGTGGTAGAAGACAATGGTCACAACAATTAAATCATCCATAAAAGAGCTGATATGTGAAGGACCATTGGTAAAATACCTACATCTCTTATATTTTTTACCATGTATAATAGTCACTTGAAGATCATAGGAAAATATTTTTTTGATAGGAATCAAACCTATGGAAAGAAGCAGATCCTAAAAAATATATGAAGCAAAAGCCAAATTACAGGGGGAGATGAAAAATACAGATTCTTTCATCATTATTTCCAAACGGGGGGAAATATCTCTCAAAACGAATATGGAAGATTTGATGAGCCCTTTGACAAAGACCAAGAACACCAGCATGACAAGACTAAGTTTCAACTCAAGTACAGTTTGAGTATGCTATCTGGGCATCAACCCTTGAAGATTTTTGAGGAAGGTCTATCTCAAGGGGAGAAAATATAGTCCAAGAAGAAGTCAATAAAAACAAAGTGTATCCCTTTTCCATCATTGTCAAAGGGGGAGAGAAACAACAAGTGTGTGTTTCCATCAATGACAAAGGGGGAGAATGTTGAGACCAGTGTTTTCATTTATGTCTAAGTGCACAGTCATAGTACACAGTTGCAAAAGTGCACAGTTATAAAGGTAAGACACCAGGAAGACATCAAAGCATGCAGTTGTGAGAAGAATGTGTTGGCATTGATGTCAACAAGAAAAGACAGAGTCACTATATGCGACAGGGTATAGAAAAGAGAAGAGGACATAGATTTTTAAATGTAATGTACATGACCTACAGACAATATGGCACACAAGCAGTAGAATTGTGACAGAATGGATTGAATGGAATGAATTGCATGGTTTTTGAGCATATGTTGTCATTGATGTCAACGATAGAATGGAGTGTGAAAGTGGATGGTGTGACCATGTGACAATGTGACATCAAATAGTGCGATGAAGTGACAGTACAACAAAGTGGCAGTGCAATAATGTGACAGTGCGACAGTGTGAAAGTGCGACGACGTGACAATGAAAGTGCGATGGAGTGACAATGCAATAGAGTGGCAATGCAACAGAGTGATAGTGAAATAGTGTGCAATTCCAACAGTGTGACAGTGAATAGTGTGACGGAGTGAAAATACAACAGAGTGACAGTGCGACATTGTGATAATGTGACAGTGTGACAGTGGATATTACGACAGTGTGACAGTGTGACAGTGGATGGTGCGGCAAGTGTGACAATGTGACAGTGGATAGTGCGGCAGTGTGACAGTGGACAGCGTGATGTTGTGAATATGCGACAATATGAAACTGAGATGGTTTTGTTTTGAAACAATATGACAGTGTGACAATGTGACAATGCGACATTGTGACAGTGCGACAATGAGCAGTATGGAACTGAGAAGAATGGAACTTAGAAGTATGAATTGTGCGGTATTTCCTGTGTGGTATGGACAACGTGGAATGGACTGCAACACTGCGACAATGAGAAATATGGAATTGAGAAATATGGAATGAGAAGTATGGAACTGAGCAATATAGACTGAACCGTATGAACTATGCAGTATGTTCTATGCGATATGGACTACATGTAATGGACTATGACGTAAATTTGTCCATTTTATTTGGTCAATTTGGTTTAGTCAAAGAATGTTCGATAATAGAATTTTTTTGACAATGTAACTGTCATATTTCCACATATTTTATTTAGATGAAATTGTAATTTATAGGATCTTGATTTGGTCAAAGGTGGTCCACAATATAACCAACATACCTTATTTAAAAACAATTGTAACTAATAGAATTTTGATGTGGTCAAAATTTGTCCACAATGTAACTATTTTTCATCCACATACATGAAGGTGAACTCAGGATAAAATTATATAAGTATGGATGCACACTATTTGAAGGCAGGTGTGGAGATGAGTGTGATTGTGCTTCGGTTCTAAGGGGATTTGAATGGAGATAATTGTTTTTATGTATGTTTGTCTAATCCACTAAGATGGCTCTGCAGGTGTTCATGTGTAAGCAAGGAAGAAAACAGTTCTCTCCAGACATGTTTTAAGTAGTTGAGATGATTATGTGGTTATATAAAGCATGATGCCAAGGTGAGAATTATGAAGAACAATGGTGAAGTGTATGTATGATATTCTGGTAATTGATTTATCTTCACGGAGGTATGGTGGTGCTTGGGCAAGGAATTCCTATCCTTGGAAGATTGATGTATGTTATTTATAGGTTGGATCATGTTTTGATTAGGGTTTCAAGGTGGTACTAGGGTGATTTGGATCTCATAGAGGATAGGTGTCCTCACTACAATTTGGAACCTGTAATATAGGGAGTGGGTGCTTCCTTCTAGTTGCAGTTGGTAAATCCAGGGGGTTGTAGCCTCCTTCTAGTGGGTGCTGGTAAATTGAATGAATGTAATCTTGATGAATATAAGAAAAGAATTAAGTGGTTTTTTCCCATTTGGGTTTCCACGTGAAAATCATTGTCTTCTTTGTATAATGTTTTGTGATGATGAATGGCATTGTTATTGTTTAATGTTTACATGGTGTGCTAGAATTTAAAAGAGGTAAAAGGTATCCAGTACTGATTCACCCTCCTCTCCCACCCCCCCCCTCTCAGTACTGCTAAAGGTTCCAACACTACTAGTACTACATATTGACTGGACATTGGGAGGCCAAATGTTGGAGGCTTCACTCAGAACTCCATCCCAAGAACCAAGTATACAATAATATAGCTTGGAGAGTCAAGGTCAAAGGGGAATAAGAGCTTCTTACATATGAAATCCAAGGAGTAGTGGTTTTCCAATAATCTATTGCAATAGATAATTTCATATTTAGCCATGAGATGGATTAATCTCATGCCAAAGGAAACCCCTATTTATCTATTATCTTCCATCCTACAACGAAGTCGCCCTTTCTTGGAGATTTTTTCAAGATGCTTTCTGATAGAAGAGGAGGTGGGAATTTTGATGTAGGAAGAAGAAGATTGAAGGGAGTCAAATGTTTCGGGGACCAAATCCTACAAATGGGGAACTGTGATTTGAAATGTTCTCTAAATAATAGTTTTTTTTTTTAACTTTGTAATAAAAAAAATTGATTTTGCAAAGTTGAGTGAAGTTATAGTCCATAACTCCTTTTAACTTGGAATAAGAAATGAACCATTTCCATGGTTGTTTTTCTAAAGTATCCCATTAAATATGAATTCTATGAATAAGAAGGGAATTCAGTGAAGAAGAGAGTTGGAAAGGAAATGGATAATAAAGAAATGAAGAACATACAAGAAGAATCACATTATAAGATTGAAGGTTGTCTCTAAGTCAAGGCCATTTACAATATTTCCAACGAGTAAAAATATGATTAAATATTTTCTTGAGAATTCTTATTACATTTGTAACCATTTCTTGATCCTAATAAAATCCCCACTGAATGTTGGTTTTCCCACTTGGATTTCTAGGGTTAAAAAATATATATTTTCTCTCTATATGAATTGTGTGAATGAGTTCTCTGCATGCTAGATTATTCCTGGTGGTAATTACTCTACTGCATCAAAATAAATTCATTTTTTTAACTCACCACAACACTAAAATTCTATTGTTGTAATTCTTGAATGGTAACTACAACATTGTTATTCATATTTTTATCACTAGCAAGACAATTGTATTCATTGGTCTCATTCCCAATGCATTTTGAATCCCATGTCTAAGTATTTCCTTTACTCAATTCTCTAAGTGATTTATTTTATTGTGTTATATGCTTGGGAATATCTATCTACAACCAACAATATACATAACCATTTGGAATGCATTATCAATTGCTATAAAGATGTATTTCTTAACAAATGTGTGTGGCAAAATGTGGGGGATTTTATATATTTGATTAACTTAATCATTGTCTTATGAAGGGGTGATAACTTATATATATATATATGATTTGTGTTGACACTAGTCCATGTACATCATGGTGATATCCACAATGATGTCTCCAATGTCTTTTAGACTGTTGTCTAAAAAACGTATCAAAAAAATAGTGATGCACCTATTTAGTGGAGTGCATATAGATTTCAATGGGTTGATATAATTTTTGATTTCTTCTATTTCAATTATCAAAGTTTGTTTAATTTTGGTGATTAAAAATATAATGCATTGATTATTGTCATCACAACTGAACTGTCGTGATTACACATTCAAACGATAGAGAGAATAATTTACTCTCAAATGGTAGTTTGGATTTAGAGTGTTTGACAGAGATTGTGTAAACATATTTGAAGTGAACTTGTTTATTTGCATGAGAGTTGGGTAGGCACTTTGTTTTTCAAAGTAAACCTCTAGCACTATCTTTTCCAACATATATTCATTCACATCAATCTTGAAATTTCTTTATTCTAAGAGATGGGTGAGAATTAAGTTATAATATAATAGATATATACATTCAAGTAAAAACAGATTTTGAGTGCTATAATTTGAGTAAGTAGAGACATTAAAGTTTTTCCTATTGATAAGTAGCAGCTAAAAATTTTTTCACTAAGAATTTCATTGAGAATTCATTGAGAATAGAGATCAAGTTCAATTTCCACATAGGATCCATGTTGATGAAATAGATGGGCCATAAGCCTACCATTTACGGATCATAGTACTAGTGTATTCACCTAAACCCCAAGCATAATTTAGTTCATAATTTCCTTCAGGGTCAAAGATAACCACCAACACATGTCACACTAACATTTATTTTTGAGACATCATCAAAGTGTAGGATATAATACTTTTCTTGAGCTCTCTAGTGCTCAAATTTTTCATCCTCCATTATGATCTTCCATGAAGGAGTAAGATGAGGTCTTCCATAGATGATTTTGGACTAAATAATTCCCCCATATAGTATATCTCTTAGCCATAAACGTTCTTTGGAAATTATTGCTTCAATGAGTATCCATCACTTTTGGGTTGCTACTTTCCTTGGTAAGGGTTAGTCCTAGTTGAAAATAGTCCTATTTCTAGACAACCATAATTTCCAACACAAAAACTAAGGCAAAGTCATATAGGCTTCTTTGAGAAGAGATGTTTTTTAAAATATACCTTTATAATTTTGATGCCAGATTGTGAACGTATCTTTCTAGATTCAAGGAAGATCTATTGATTGGCCCAACTAGGAAATGGAGAGCTACCAAGCTTGTGAGAATAAATAGTCTATAAAGAGGTAGTTGGATGATTCTTCAACTTAACAACAAATAGGGCATCTTGAAGGGCCTTGAATCCCTCTCTTCTTTAAAATTTCAGGTTAGTAGCTAAGCATGAACCATTATACAACAAAAGATATTAAATTTTGGAAATCCATCACCTTCCATTGTGATTCGACAAAATTGATTTAGGTGGATGGGGGAGACCTTTCAATTGAACAGAATAACCTTCCTGGATTGAGTATGAACTTCCATTTGGGCCCCATCCCTCACTATCCTACATTGAAAGGATAATTTGGACCACTCCTTATAGAAAAAATAAGAGAGAATGAAGTTACTCCATAAGGGAGTCATCTAGTGAAAGGGATTTCCATACAAGGCATAGACCTAATCCTTTTGAATCCCATATTGATAGTGCATATAAGGCAAGAACCCCTTATTTTGATAACCAAATTTGATTGCAAAAAATTCATCGTGTGAGGATAGGAGAGGCTTCCCCATGATTCTATCCTCCTAGATTGTAATTAGTTTTCCATTTCTAGGAACCCAAGAGATATGTTCTTGGATGATCTATTTGTTGTTTCTTTATAGAGTTTCCAGATTGAGGACCCCTTTCTTCTAAAAATTTCTAGTCCAAACATCTCTTTCTATTTGATTGAATGTATTTTTTCTAGCAGACGTATTTCCACCATTCTTTACCCATTAACACTTCCCTCCATAATTTTTTTTTATCCCAAAGATAAATTCATTACCTAAGGGTCTTTATACCAAGTCATCCATTTTCTATAAATACATGTATTGTGATCTGATTAATCAAGTGGAATTTATTTGTGTGGGTCATCCCTCCCTACCATATAAATCTATGGATTTTCTTGCTTAGTTTTTGCATTATGCCTAATAGAGACAATGATCCGGATTATTTTCGGCACGAAATGAGAGCGGAGATATAACATAGAAATATTCAAAGATATTGCAAGAGAGACATCAATATAATAGAGATATAGCGGAAATATAAAAAGAGTCACAGATATACAGTAATACACGATTTCTATTAATGAAATAAATGTACAGAGACTGTAAAAGTATAGAGTGAAAGACTCGCTAGAATGGTGGTAGCTTATCTCTGAGAAGAGATGTGACGGCTACTCGCATCCATGAGAAGATGATTACAATGAGTCTCTAGAGGCCTTTTTACAATAAATGGGAATGCCAAAATTCCTAGACATCCAAAAACCTAACCCTAGGAGATGAAGCGCCAAAAGTCATGTGGGCCCCGTTTGGGTAAGTGAGTACATCAACGTCCTGGGGTCGTAACTTTTGCATACGATCTCCGTTTTAGGCATGTGATAGCTCGTTGGAAAGGTATTGTCGAGGAGATTCATTTTAGGGGCTCAATTATGCCTTCAGATATCATTGAGAACCTCGATATAGAAAAACCTTCATTTGGACCCTCAAAATGGCCCTGGAAGTTAAAACCTGCTAAAAATAGTAAATTGCCAAAATGGCCAGAAAACTGTTTTGAGCCATTTGGAAATGGTGGGTGGCCACCGATATCCACCTGGATCAGACACCATGGTTGATCCCTGATACACTGGTAGGGAAAATAAAATTGATTTCATTAAAAAACATCTACTTTCCATATTTAACCATTATGATCCTAATTGATGGATTGTATTTTTTATTTTTTGGATGACATGAAACCAATATATAGCTTTGGGATATTCCAATGTAATAGGCATGCCAATATTTGGTTGATGTCCAATTTGTGATACATGGACAATATAATATTCTAGCTATAGATTGAATCAGAGAAGGAATGATTTATAGCCATAAATCTGGCTTTTACCTTTGTTTACCTTTCCACCTAATGTGATCATGAACTAATTGATGCAGGAGCATCACTAGAAGCAAGCAAGCGCGGAGACGGAAGAAAGTTGGAAGACCACCAGCGCACGTTTTGGAATGTTTTTGAAATATTAATGTAATAGCTAGAAGGCATAACTTTCATTTATATCTTGGAGGATGTAAATAGATCATGAGCGATTTTCTCTCATCTATAGGAGATAGAGGCATTTATGCATAGTTAATGAAAGTAGGTAGATTTGAATTCTACATTTCACAGTTTTAGGAACATGAGAGAAAATGGATACATACACCCTCATCTTTGTATCTTTGTATCATTGTATCATTAGAGCATAGAGTAAGAGAAGAGTTGTAGCAGAGAGTTGTAGAGAAGAACCCATGTACAAAAGTTATGAATTAATATATGAAGCTTTGATTCAGATTCATGGTGTTATGATGCTTTTTGTGTATACATGCTGAACAATTTGCTTACATTTTCTTATTCTCTCTGTCATGCATTTGTTATTATGTTGTGTGTGAATGGATGTTTTCATATTGAATGTTTAAGTTCTAAGAGAGAAAGAGAATGAATTTCAATTGTTTCTCTTCCTGAGTGAGAGTTCCTACAAGGAGTGCAGTGATGCGTCCGAAGGAGTGTGTTGAAAAAGATTCAGAGTTTATCTATAAAAGATCAAGAGGGATACCGTTGTTTTCATTCCAACAGAAGTGCAGGAATGGCACATGAAGTCATGCAAGGAGTGCACAGACATTGGAAGTCTTAGGACTTATCAACAAAAAGGGGAGTTGAAGGACTGTTGTTGTAGAGGAGTTGCAAAGAGTCGAGAGATTCAAATACTTAGAGATATTTGAAGGATTTCCGCAAGGAGCGCATGCAGGAGTCTTCTGGAGACTCGGAGTTGCAAGAAAGCTAAGGAGGGTTAGTTCCTTTTATTTAATGAAAGGGGAGACGAAGAGAAGTCACTTTGCAGAAGTTAAGTTCCAGTGGAAGAACTTTGATTCATTTCACAGAAGTTGTCGAGGAGGAATGAATGGTCAGAATTCTCCCAGGAGAACTTTCAAAGTCACGAGAACCATAGGATCTACAGAAGATGCAAGGTGGATAGGGGAGGACAAATCCATCAGTTGGTATCAGGAATCAACATGGACCATTGATCACGACCTGTTGTGAGCCATCAGATCATTTCAGGGTTCGGGAACCTGAGAGGACAATAGCTTGGGATCAAGAGTTTCGAACTCTCGATATACGAAAGTCCGAAATCACGCTAGTCATTGGATCGAAGGGAGGCCTATAGCCGTTGATCTCGTTGGAGGTACTATTTAAGAGTTCGGGGTTTTTAAGGTCAAAGAGATGGGAACTTTGATTCCGAATTCACAAAATCGCGAAGTCCGAAACCCCGATGAAGTGACACAACCTGTGTGGAAGTCAAATTTTGGCTGACCTATCAGGTTTCAGTGTTTCAGCATTTCGGCATTCAAGAAGACGAGGGGTAATGGATTCTTTGTTCCAAGATTCCCGAAATCGTGAAACACGATAAGGCGTGTAAGAGGAAGACGTGGCAATATTTCAGGAATTCGTCACATCGGGTTTCATCAGTTGGAAGGCCAGGAAACTCGACGACAGGTATCGCGAAGTCGTGAACCCTGAAGTCCCGAATTTGAATAGGGTGCGACACTATTGTAGCCCAGGGGATTTGATTTGGTGCTTGGTGTTGTAAACACAGGCTCAGCTCATAAGGACCTATGGATACACTATTGTGTGTGAAGAGTATTTCTCGAGGGGAAACCAAAGAGTCAATTTGACTCAAAGGAAATATTAGAACAATCCTGTGTGAACCTTGGACCTAAGGGTTTGGGGGGGCTGCGTCAGTTGTGGTATCAAAGCATAGAAAAAATTCTTTGTTTTTTGTAGCAGAGGAAGGAAGAATATTTCTCATCCATGTCGTTGAGAAGGAGAGATAGACCAATGCCTGATCCAGTAGTGGAAATGGAAATGCATGAACTACATGCTAAGCTTGATGCCATGGAGATAGAACAGAGGCGCACAGTCGACGCTGGGGATATCAACAAGGCTGAAAGTGAAAATGAAGCTGGACATGAGGGAGAAGAAGTTGCAGCCAAAGATGCTGTAGATGAATGTTTATTCAGGGTTTTTGCAGGGATAGGTGCCAGGGAAAAAATGGAGATTCCCATGTATGAAGGGAACTTAGACATTTAAAAGCTTCTAGACTGGATTAGAACTCTGGATAAATATTTTGACTATGAGGATGTCAAGGAAGAAAATAAGGTCAAACATGTTGTCACAAGACTTAAAGGGCATGCATCATTATGGTGGGATGAACTGTAGGCTGACAGACACTACAAAGGCAAGCAGAAAATCAAAAGTTGGGATAGAATGGTTGTGAAGATGAAGGCAAAATTCATACCCAAGGACATTAGGTAAATGCCACTAAACAATGTTTAGTTGAATTTAAAATAGGAGGATATAAGGATGAAATATTATGTGATGTAATTCCCATGGATGTTTGTCACCTATTGTTGGGTAGACCGTGGCAATATGACAGGAATGTGATTCATGATGGGAGAAAGAACACATACACCCTGGAGAAGAATGGGAGAACTCACATGTTGTTGCCGATTAGGGATAAAGAAGTGAAACCTGAGGTAAACAACATTGTACTTCTCATGAGTGGGAAGGAACTTCTTAAGGAGGTTAAGAAGAAGGAAGATACACAATTTATTGTGGTCAGGAAGCCTAGAATTGTTTTAACCAGTACAAGAGTGGATGATTTACCAGAGGAAATCCAGAAGTTGCTGGAAGAGTTTGTTGATATAGTAGTGGACGAACTACCTTGTTCGTTGCCACCGATCAGAAGTATAAGTCATCACATCGATCTTATACCTGGAGCTAGTTTACCAAACAGAACAGTGTACAGATTGACGCCACGGGAGAATGAAGAGGTTAAGAGACAAGTCCGGGACTTAATGGACAAAGGGTTGATTCGAGAAAGCTTGAGTCCATGCGCTATTCCAACAATGCTTAGCCCAAAGAAAGATGGAGGCTGGAGGATGTGTACAGACTCAAGAACAATCAACAAGATTACCATCAAATATAGATTTCCTTTGCCAAGGATGGATGATTTGATGGATTGCTTGAGTGGAGCAAGATTCTTTTCAAAGATTGATTTGAAAAGCGGATATCATCAAATTCGTATGAGAGAAGGTGATGAATGGAAGACAACATTCAAGACGAATGAGGGGTTGTATGAATGGATTGTTATGCCATTTGGCTTAAAAAATGCGCCTAGTACTTTCATGAGATTGATGAATGAAGTCCTGAAGAATTTCATAGGAAAATTCGTCATTGTATATCTTTATGATATATTGATTTTCAGCAAAATAGAAGTAGAACACTTGAAGCATTTAGCTACAGTGATGAGGAGATTACAGCGAGAAAAGTTGTTGATAAATATGAAGAAATCAACATTCATGAGGAAAAAACTCATTTATTTGGGTTTTGTTATCTCTGCAAATGAGTTGAAGATGGATCCAGAAAAGGTGGATGCAATTAAGAATTGGCCATCGCCGAAGAGTATATTTGAGGTTCGAAGCTTCCATGGATTAGCTAGTTTCTACAGGAAATTCATTCGAAATTTTAGTGGGATTAGCACACCGATGATGGATACGGTGAAGAAAAGACATAAAGCTTTTCATTGGACAGAGGAAGCATAAAAAAGTTTCAACCCGCTGAAGAAAAATATTACTGAACAGTCAATTCTGGTGTCGCCAGATTTCAGTAAGACATTTTAGGTCAAGTGTGACGCTAGTGGATTTGCAATTGGAGCGGTCTTGAGCAAAGATGATAGGCCGATCACATACTTCAGTGAGAAACTGAATGAAGCAAAGATTAAATACTCAACATATGACAAGGAATTTTATGCAGTCATACAAGCACTGAAGAAATGGAGACATTATTTGGTTCCTAAAGAGTTTGTTTTGTACAGTGATAATCATGCCTTACAGTTCGTGACTCAATAGGAGAAGTTGAAACAAAGACATGTTAAATGGGTTGAATACATGCAGAATTTTACTTTTGTAGTTAAACATATTTCTGGAACTGCTAACAAAGTTGTTGATGCTTTGAGCAGGAAATGTTTGCTTATGCAGGAATTTAGAGTCAAAACTTTGGGTTTTGATAATCTCAAAGAAATGTACAGAGATGATCCAGATTTTAAAGAGGTGTATGAGGCATCTGAGAATCCAATTCTCAGGGACATAAGCTAGTGGACGGAATATATGATCCAGGATGGATTATTACTCAGAGGCAATCAATCATGTATTCCAAAAATCTCCATGAGGGAGAATTTGTTGAAAGAAAAACATAGTGGAGGATTGGTCGGACATTTCGGTCATGAGAAAACGTTTTCGAAATTAAATGGCTCATATTTTTGGCCAGGGATGAGGATAGATGTCAAAATATTTGTGGACAGATGTAGAATTTGTCAGCACACAAAGGGAAAAAGGCAAAATATAGGGTTGTACCAGCCATTACCCATACCAGAAAGGTCGTGGGATGCAGTGAGCATGGATTTTATATTGGGGCTGCCAAGGACGCAAAGAGGATTTGACTCAATCTTTGTGGTGGTAGACAGATTTTCAAATATGGCACATTTTGTACCATGCCAGAAAACCAGCGACGCAACACATATTGTGAACCTATTTTTCAAAGAAGTCATCAGACTTCACGGCTTACCAAGGAGTATTGTTTCAGATCGAGACACCAAGTTCGTGGGACATTTCTACAGGACTTTATGGAAGAAGTTGGGGATAAATTTGTCATTTAGCTCAACGTATCATCCTCAGACGGATGGGCAAACAGAATTTGTGAACAAAATCTTGGAAGATCTATTGAGGAGCCTAGTGACTGAACACCACAGTCAGTGGGATCACATTCTGCCACAGGCGGAATTTTCTTATAATGATGCAATCAACAGAAGCACAGGGTAGAGTCCATTCCAAATTGTGTATGGAATGTAGCCAAGGGGAATTTCTGAATTGAAATATTCAGAACATAATGAATTCAGGAGTGCTAGTGCAGAGGATTTTGCAGAAGAAATGAAGGAACTTCACAGCCAAGTGAGGGAATGTTTGCAAAATTCGAATCAAGAGTATAAACGCAAAGCAGATCAACACAGGCGAGAACTTCAGTTTGACGTTGGTGATATGGTACTTGCACATATGAGGAAGAAATGGTTCCCAAGGGGAACATATAACAAGTTGAAAATGAATAAGATTGGACCATGTAAGGTCTTGAAGAAATTTGGGGCAAACGCATATGAGATCGAATTACCCGATGGGATCAGAATTTCACCGATATTCAATATCTCAAATTTGTACCCTTATAGAGGTGAAGAAGCAGGAGTAGACAGTGAACAGACAGAGGTTCAGTGGACTAAACAAATGCCTGTAGCTCAAAACCCACAGATGGAAAGTATACTTGACAAGACAATCAACAAGAGGACCAAGAGAAAAGAGTATTTTGAATACTTGGTCAAATGGAAGGGACATCCAGTTGAAGATGCCAGTTGGGAGAATGAAGCAGAAAGTCAGAAGCATGGATAGACCATGCAAGAGCTCATGAACAAGAGTTCATGAAATTTTTCAAGCAAGGGAGTATGATGCAGGAGCATCACTAGTAGCAAGAAAGTACGGAGGCGAAAGACAGTTGGAAGACCACCAGCACACGTTTTGGAATGTTTTTGAAATATTAATGTAATAGCTAGAAGGCATACCTTTCATTTATATCTTGGAGGATGTAAACAGATCATGAGCGATTTTCTCTCATCTGTAGGAGATAGAGGCATTTATGCATAGTTAATGAAAGTAGGTAGATTTGAATTCCAGATTTGACAGTTTTAGGAATAGGAGGGAAAACAGATATAGACAGCCTCATCTTTGTATCTTTGTATCATTGTATCATTAGAGCATAGAGTAAGAGAAGAGTTGTAGGAGAGAGTTGTAGAGAAGAACCCATGTATAGAAGTTCTGAATTAATATATGAAGCTTTGATTTAGATTCATGGTGTTATGATGCTTTATGTGTATACATGTTGAACGATTTGCTTACAGTTTCTTATTCTCTTTGTCATGCATTTGTTATTATGTTGTGTGTGAATGGATGTTTTCATATTGAATGTTTAAGTTCTAAGAGAGAAAGAGAATGAGTTTCAATTGTTTCTCTTCTTGAGTGAGAGTTCCTGCAAGGAGTGCAGTGAAGCGTCCGCAAAGAGTGCGTTGACAAAGATTCAGAGTTTATCTCTGAAAGATCAGGAGGGATATCATTGTTTTCATTCCAACAGAAGTGCAGGAATGGCACAGGAAGCCGTGCAAGGAGTGCGCAGGCGTTGGAAGTCTTAGGACTTATCGACAAAAAGGGGAGTTGAAGGACTGTTGTTGTAGAGGAGTTGCACAGAGTCGAGAGATTCAAATACTTAGAGATATTTGAAGGATTTCCACAAGGAGCGCTTAAAAGAGTCTTATGGAGACTCGGAGTTGCAAGAAAGCTAAGGAGGGTTAGTGCCTTTGATTTAATCAAAGGGGAGATGAAGCGAAGTCGCTTTGCAGAAGTTAAGTTCCAGTGGAAGAACTTTGATTCATTTCACAGAAGTTGTCAAGGAGGAACGAACGGTCAGAATTCTCCTAGGAGAACTTTTGAAGTCGCGAGAACCGTAGGATCTACAGAAGCTGCAAGGTGGATAGGGGAGGAAAAATCCATCAGTTGGTATCAGGAATCAACATGGACCATTGATCACGACCTGTTGTGATCCGTCAGATCATTTTGGGGTTCGGGAACCTGAGAGGACAGTGGCTTGGGATCAAGAGTTTTGAACTCCTGACATCCAAAAGTCTGAAATCACGCTAGCCGTTGGATTGAAGGGAGGCCTATAGCCATTGATCCCGTTGGAGGTACTATTTCAGAGTTCGGGCTTTTGAAGGTCGAAGAGATGGGAACTTTGCATCCGGATTCACAAAATCGTGAAGTCCGAAACCCCGATCAAGTGACATGACCCATGTGGAAGTCAACTTTTGGCTAACCTATCGGGTCTCACCATTTTGACATTTCAGCATTCGGGAAGACGAGGGGTAAGGGATTCTTTGTTCCAAGATTCTCGAAATCATGAAAAGCAATAAGGCGTGTAAGAGGAAGACATGGCAATATTTTCGGAATTCATCACATCGGGTTTTGGCAGTTGGAAGGCTGGGAAACGCGACGACAGGTATCGCGAAGTTGCGAACCCCGAAGTCCTGAATTTGAATAGGGTGCGACACTATTGTGGCCCAGGGGATTTGAGTTGGTGCTTGGTGTTGTAAACACAGGCTCAACTCATAAGGACCTGTGGATACACTGTTGTGTGTGAAGGGTATTTCTCGAGGGGAAACCAAAGAGTCAATTTGACTCAAAGGTCAGATTAGAACGATCTTGCGCGGACCTTGGACCTGAGGGTTTGGGGGGGCTGCATCACTAATCCAAGACCTTATTGAACCACTCAACAATTATGGATGAGGCTCCTTTGATAAGAAGGGAGTCATCAACAAACTAAGAATGTTTGATTTCTTTAACTCCTGTAATAACAAGGATCCCTTGAAGGCTACCAACTATCTTGTTTTTCTCTATCCTTTGACTTAATGAGTCCTTAATAATTATATAAAGAAGAGGTGATAGGGGGAAACCTTGTCTAAGACCTATTTTAATAATCTAAAATAAAGTGGTAGGCCTATTGTTTGGTAAATGAGCGATCCACGATCTTCCTATACATGATCTTGTCCAATAAATAGTATAATCAATGAAGCCAAACTTCCACAAGACATCAAACAAGAAGGAATGAAAAAATCTATCGAAAGCATTAGTTATATATAGTTTGATAAACATTCCTTTTTATTTTCTCTGCCCACTAGATTCGATTGCCTCTTGCACTAGTACGATATTGTTCATTATTTTCCTCTTTTGCACAAAAACCCTTGCTCTTTTTAGATTAAATTTTGGAGAATCTTTATAATGTGATTCTCTAGTATTTTCATTAAGATCTTGTAGTTATAGTTGCAAAGGGAAATGGGCAACCTTGAGAATGACGTGTTTGGGATTACAAAATTAACAGTTCATGCCTCCTCCAAGTTTGGCCTTCCTTTTGGACCAATTTAAAATGTGATAGAGGTCATACTTGATAATGCATAATAACAAGAATAAAAGATGGAAAATGATTTTGCATTAAAGGTCATACTTGATAATGCATTAACCATAATAAAAGTTGACAAATGATTTGATTGTGTATAAATTTATTTACATGTAAAATTTATTTGATCAAAACAATCATTAGGTAAGTTTCAAAAATTACTAATCTTTTCATTCATTATTATTATTTCCCAAAGGCAAGATTCAAAAATTACTAGTCTTTTGCCTCATTATTATTACTTCCCACAGGCATGATATAAAGTTTAATCGAATGTCTATCCTTGAAAATAATATATTGTTAAAGATATGTAACATTGACATAATCCGGATGTTTTGAAATGGAGCCACCTCATCAATATGAATTATATGATATGATATGCTCTTTTTCGTTCATGATTTTAACTTTTTTTTCGTTTATTATTTTGTAAAGGATATGGTGATCTTAATGGTCTTACCATTATCCAAAACGAGAATCCTATATTAAAAAAACATGACACTAACAAACACAATAATAATAATAAAAAAAGAAAATTATTAAAAATTTTGTTCATATTTTTATTCATTATTAAAATTTTTAATACTTTTAAGATTTCATAATAACAAACACAATAATAATAAAAATAATTTTTTTATTAAAATTTTTGTTCATATTTTTATTCATTATTACAATTTTCAAGATTTTATAATTACAATATGTAATATTTTAAAGATTTTATGATTACAATTTCCAACATAATAATGATAATTTTTATCTTATAATTATATTCATTATTACAATTCTCAAGATTTTATAATTACAATATGTAATATTTTAAAGATTTTATGATTACCATTTCCAACATAATAATCATAATTTTTATCTTATAATTATATTTCTAATGATTTAAAATTTTTACAATCACAATTCCCAATACAATGATATGAAGAAAATGATTATAAGATATTTTAAAAATTAATCACAATTTCCAATACAATAATATGAAGAAAATGATTATAAGATATTTTAAAAACTAAACACCTTTAATTTATTATATAAAGAAAATTATTATTAGATATTTTAAAATTTAACCACTTATAATTAATTATGTGATAATATATTTTTCACTCACAATATAAATATTTACTTAAATCAATAATATGAAGAATATGATTATAAGATATTATAAGATATTTTAAATAGGATTATAAGATATTTTCATTCATCAATATAAATATTTATTTTGAATCATTAAATTTTGTTGACAATTATAATTTCCAATACAAAATTATGATTATGTTCAATCTAATCAATTATAATTAAACATAATTTTTTCATTTTTTTTAAATAAAAAAAGTACATATATATTGAAGAGTTTATGTTTTAGTTTTAAAAAAACAAACCATATTTAAATTTAATTAGAGGAAAACACATATTTAACTCTCTATTCCACTTACTTTATCTAGTTAGTACATAGTGTCACAAACATTGTGGAGTTGTCAAAACTAAATCACATAGACACTTGGAGATTGCTTCAATGTATGTAACGTTCTCATTGATATTAATGAATCAATTTAACATTTGCACACAAATGATAATTGATAATTGATAATTGAGTTTGAGTTATGTTTTAGAAATGTGATTAGATAAGTTTAGCAAAATGCAAAAAGTTACTTAATTATTATGTTAGGTTTATATTTATGTTAAGTTTATATTTATATATATATATATATATAATTTTTTAAAAAATACTAATTAGTGAATGATTTTAAATTTGATTTTTTTGATATAATAAAGTTTTATATAATGTAACTTAATTAATTCTTTAAACAAGCATATATATTAATGTGTTTTTTCACTTAATTTAATAATGTTATATATATCAAGTAGCTTAATTTATGTTGAACTAGAATTAAAATTAAAACTTATATATTATAACTATTTAGTTTAAGTTTTTTTACTTTTGCAGACCATTATTATAGGAATCCGATAAATTAATTACTTTTACATTATTTAAATCATTTTTTAGTTCATAAATGGATTCAATACCATCGAAAAGCTCCATATTCTTGAAAAAAATCCATGACATGGAGAACATGTAATCTTAATCACTGAAATATGTCATTACATCCATCCTTTGGATTTCTTACGAGATTTTGGACAAAATAAATCAAACAAATATAACCTAAAATAAATAAAAAAAACTTGGAATGTTTAAACTACGTCATTTATTTCATTCCATCACATTCGTTTCAAGGACACGTCTTTGAATTTTTAAAAAGAGGCCTTCCAACTTTTACCATGAACATCAATGGCGCATGTTTTTTCCTAAGTATACTACCTCGATATAATATTAATAAATATCCACAATTGAAAGGAAACTATTGTGATTCCTTCGATTTCACTACCATGGTATATATAGATAAATTATAATGCATGAGTGCAAATTCGAGATTAATTCACGACAAATGATATCACTGAAATCGATTCAAAGAGTTCGATTTATTTTATTTCTTATTTTGAGAATAATATGGTTTAAAAACGGGTGTTACTACAGAGATATCGTGTAAATGAAATACAATGAGTTTTGGTTTAATACATTTGAAAACAAACGTGCAACTTGAAGGTTCTACACATAGGTAAAATATTTAAATTTGGAATTAACATGGTGTGAAACAAAGTATTACCCTAATACACCTTGCTACCAATAGAATCAATTCAAGCTACTAACCAACAATATTATTTCCAACAAAATGCACACACACCCCTATATACACCTTACTGATTCTAAAAGGTATTGTTTGACGTTAATAGTAAACCATACTAACTCCACAAATTCATTTAGATATACACTATGTCAATTCCAAAGAATCATTTTTCTAGCTATGTAATGTACCTAGCCACCTAGGCTGGGTCAAGTCACACAAAACTCTTTCATTATTAGCTCCCTCATTATTAGCTCCAATACAACTATGTAATGTACCTAGCCTCCACCTAAAAAACATTACGTGCATAATACACATAAAAATGAAACTTATGCTAATTAAAGAAATTATTTTTCTATTAGTCGATTTATTGTAGCTTACAACTACATATTTAAAATAGATTTAGCTATTGTTTATAACCATAAAAAAAATGGATTTAAAGCATGCTAAAAATCAACATGAAATGCAACTAAACTGCTCATTACACAACATATAAGTCATTCTCATTCACACAGAGTTCATGCACAACAATAACACATGTAAATAACTTAGTACAAGATCAAACACTTGTCTTTAAACTGGAATCGTGCAACCAACTACTTGGGACGGACATTCCACCCAACCATAGACTGATTGTTCCAAATATCAATAGTCAGTCACCCCCGAGCTAAGGCTAGTAATCCACAAAAGAGGGTGGCCTCTCACAGTCCACTCCCAGCTCATAAAACTCATAACCCAACTAATATGCTCCTACAACTATCCTAATTTTTCTAGCAGCTCTCTTCCTCCTGACTTGTCCAACCCAAGGAATGCAACATCCATTTATCAGAGACAACCCAAGGGATGTACCATCTGTTTATGAGGGATAACCCAAGGGATGTACCATTAGTTTATCAGGGATAACCTGAGGAATGAGTCATTCATTTATTAGGGTCTCTCTGGCACATGTAGCTAAGAATTTCTTAGCTGGGAACTCAGGGGAACTTGCTGCTGGGAAAACTATCAATAACCCAACAACAACACTTGTTGTTTTAGTGAAGCTCACACAAGAGTTCACTCTTCAGGACTAACAACCTAGCTCTTTAGTTTTCCAAATCCAATTCACTCTAGTTATGCTCCATAATTCTCTCTCCATGGCTACACCAACTCCAAGCTCTTTTTCTTTCTCTCTCCTTTCTTACCATGCACAAACTTGACTGACTAAAACTTGCTTTTCGAACCCATATGAATTTCCCCTCTTGTGGCTTGTCTTTCTTGACTCACACTCTTCCCCAAGCTGATTGTACTCAACCCCCATGTTCCCAATAACTCTGGGATGTGACCACTCACACCCACCCTCTTACATGTATTCAGTGACTAGCTTTGGGAACACTTAATCAGAAATCGAAAGGTTCATATACAATAAGAAAGTTTAGGTAAAAATGGTTAAATTAATATACATGGGTATTCCCCCTTTAATCCCTCTTGGCCATTATCCTAGACACTCCCCTCTATTGTGGTTAATTCATCCCCCATATCTTATCCATGTGCCCTTATCAATTGACATCGCATTTTGTTATTAAAACATAGAGACACAATTCACATATTACATCATTTAGACGTAGCAACATATTATATCCACATAAGCATTAATTACACTAGGGATTATAATGGGGATGTTACATTCCCCCTCCCCTACAATTTTGTGCCATTGTTGGTGCACACTATGTCGATATACATATATGAAAATTTACATCATGTTATCGCACAGTTTGTAGCTAGGTCAAAAGGCTAAAGGATAAAGGCCAAACTAGTGTAACATGAACCTTCCCCACCCAATGTCACCTCAATGGGGAGGTTCTTTCTATTTAGGGAGGTTAACCTAGGGGAGACGTCCTCGGTAACCTGGGGTTTGAAGAGGCTAAAGTATGAAAGTCAAGGAAAATTTCCTCCTCACAGATTACCACCAAAGTCAGAAAGTCCAGCTAATCAACGAATAAATGAAGTGTATGCCCAAATGAAAACACCTGCCTGGAACAAGACAACAACAATACAATATATATATATATGCAGGCTATAACTCAAAGGGTTAGTACTTCATGTGACTATCCGACAATTATATATAAGCAATGAAACAACAGATATTAATGAATTCAACGTTTTGTCAATATAGCGATGTAAGAGTATCAATTCACTAGTAACTATTGAGATGATGCAGCAAACAACATATCCAATCAACCATTTACTCAACAAATGCCCTTAATCCTCATTTAATTTCTTATTATCAACATTTGTTGCGTCAAGATGAGATAACCAACTGTGACGTCATCCTAATTAGGGTTAGTTTGTTAGTTAGGGTTTCAAGAATTAAAGTTTTGAGAGTTTTTTTTGGACACTATGACCTCAACATTGTGTGCCTAAGATCAGTGCCTAAGGGTATATGGAGTCATTCAAGGAGAGGACGCAAATTTGAAGGAGCAATAGGCTAAAGACAAGAGGGAAGGGTTCTAGAGTGCTGCAATGGTAGGGCCCTAGAATCAAAACCCTAGGGGAAAGAGGCTCACTCCGGTGTTGCTTAAGCAAGGCATCGTGCTCTTTCCTCCTTCTTTAGGTCAAACTTGGCAAATGACTAGCATATGAAGAGGGTTAAAACAAGAGGATTTAATGAGGGAGAGTGTTGTAAAGACAAGGCTCTATCAATAAAACACTAAAATATGGACGACCCTAGGTGTAGATAACCTAGGCCTAGGACATCACCCTCCTTTTAACCTTTAAAATAAAAATAAAAACTAGCTTAAGGGAAGAAGTTAGATGAGTGTAGCAAAGGCTAGGCTCTATCTTCCTCCTTCAATGGCTGAATATTTCTCTCTAAGGGGACATATGACAAGGACCTACTTGTGTGCTTGTCACCTAGGGTTTTAAAATCAACAAATTTATAAGTTAATGCAAGAATACTAACCTACAACCATTCAATCAAGAAGTTTTGCAGGAAAAACACTTACATATCATGAAGAAAAGCATGTGCAAACCCTAGTTGTAAACCTTCCTCAAGAGAAATGACAAAACATGCCAAGAAAAGCCTCCCATCAACAAGTGCACCTCACTTTTAAAGACCAAATACCCAATAAGGGAACAAAAATCAGACCTCACAAGTGTGAGTTGTTGTGTTCTGTTCAAATGAGGGAAAAACATCCTTAATATATAACATCTCATGACCTTTAATTTAAAATTGGGTCATTAAAAATAGCCGACAAGGCTAATAACCAAAATCATATTGTTTTTACATTAACTGTTAAGTAAAAGACATAAATGAGCAAAAGGTGGGACGTCAAGCCCTTCTGAGGGAGACGTTGGCCCCTTTTGGGGCTAATCCAGCATCCAGAAGTCAGACGTTAGCCCTTTTAGGGATCCTCCAATCTGCCACACGTGCCAGCCATCCTATCCAACTTCCACATGCTCAAGGTGACATCCAAGCCTCCTGGGTGATGTCATGTCCATCAAAGGGAAAACATCCCATATGAAGTGGGTCAACCCCCCTGGGTTGGGCTCAACCAAAGTGACCTGGGTGGAACGTCCTTCTTCTTCTCATGTGCAAAGGCTCATCAAACCACTGTCCTGTCTCTGCCCCTGATGTGGTCCCAACAACCATCTGATGGGCTCTTCATCCCCATGGAGGTCCGAACTAATCATCTCCCCATGTGTACCGGTCCAACTGGTACCTGTCCGTCAGGCATGGTCCTGCACATCAAAAACTTCACCCTCCATGGGCTCATTAGTCACGGGGATCATAGAAATGTCAATCATATTTCATCATCAATTTTATCAAATACATGCATAAAACCCCTGATATATCATTCAATAGCTCAAAGATATTACAATGACCTACTATACAAAGTCGAAGAAAAAGACAAAATACTCTATTGGGCCAACATCCATACGAGAAGGAAAGTTTCCAAAGGATATCATCCAAGCCATGTAATACGAGGTGATGTGGTCAAGGGATGTCCAGACATACAGGTAGAGTGAAAGACAAGGGTGATATTACCTGTGGGTGGCTTTGTAGAAAGTGATTGTACCCGTCATGGATGCAATTATTTCCAAGCCCTTATTGCCTTTATTCTTTCTTTTCTTTATTTCTTTTTATTTCAAGGTCTAACTAGAGGACACTGCCTTGGTGTGGTGACCAGAGCTGACAGTGTTACCCACAAGCACTTTCACAAAGATGATAAGGCTGGCTCATGATGAGACCCCCTTTCCCTTGGCCATGCAACCAAAGGTCATTTCCCTAGCGTGGTAACCAGATAATGGCAATGTCATACTTCTAGGTACCCATGAACATAATGGACTGGCTCGTGATGAGACCCCCCATCCTCTTGGCTAGGTATTGTTTTGTTATTTTTCTCGGGTCCATCTTGTTTCTTGCTGAGAAGCTTTTATTGCCTTCTCGAGGATCCCTGGGCGAGGCATCTCTAGGTTTCATTTTTTATGTCGTTTATCTTTTACCAGCTACTTTTACCTTCTAGGCCTTTAGCCCCTTCTTCCCATGAGATAAGGTGTAACCCCACAAACAGATCATCCTAATGTCTGGACTAGGGGAATGGGGTAGATGAGCGGGAGACAAGATGCAAGAGTGATGATATGATGGGAGTGGATGATGGCCCTTCAAAATCACCCAGTGACAAACCAAAACCTATGGGTACAAGCTTGCTAGGGTACCCTGTCAATCCCCCCAACCATGGTCAAGTGGGTTAATGTAAGATCTAAGCAGTCGTCAGAAATAAGAGGAATTTGATGCATATATCCAAAGGTTATGATGATGAAATACAACACATACCATGATACGTGGACCAATTACCTCATGGAGCAGGAATCTTCTCTGATATAGGTCCAAACTGAAGGTGATGGGTGTTTCTACTACTGACAAGACAACTCTGATGAAAAATAAGAAAGATGGGCCCTCTAGGGCCATGCTTAGGTCAATCCTGCTCTCGGTACTCCATGTCTAGGACATGTGGGCCTCGAGACATGATATCCTAGTTATCCCTAGAAATCGGGGATAACATCTGGCTCCAACTCGGGGACATGTGCTCACCGTAGAGCGCATGAGAACCTCAACATCTCTGGCATAACTTGTAGACCTGCTCAAACTTGAAAAGGCCATTAGTAACAAAGGTGGGGTGGTATTTCCACCCCACATATATAGACATATATATATATTAACTGAAAAATAATTAGCAATGCAAAGCAAACTACTCACCCACACTTACCTTTGGTTGGATGTTTGGTGTAGTCAAATAACCAATGAAGCCAATCTAGCAACGTTCCTCGATACCTGCCTTTGTGCATCATCATAAACCAAAATAGTGATAAATCAAGCACAAAAAGGTCATGGGTTAGGATATATATCATATCATTAGAAATCTCAAAATCTAACTCATGGAGGTGGGTGGGAGGGAAAAAGTGATCCCAATGCATACTCTTAGGAGAGTGCTCAATCCATATCAGGAATGGATCATGAAAAGTCCATGGTTTAGGAAACTAACTCAAATAATTTGAAAGTTGGCTAGCTTGGTCATCTTCATAACTTGCGGCCTGAGGAGGGATTAGCAAAAACTGAAAGGATGATCAGCCATTTCTAAAGGGGAGGTTGGAAAACTATGATAACTGACTCAAAATTGCAGTACCCAACCAACCCTTGAAGTTTAGGGTCTGCCTAAGAGGAAAATCGACATTAAAAATATACTTCCCAACTACAACTTTAATGAAAA
>ML779332.1:711463-745356 GCA_009831015.1 Picea engelmannii
TGTCAACACATATTGAAACAGATTCACAATGGCAATGACAATGGTCTTGCAAAGCAATATATAATGAAGGAACTGTTGGACATCATGCACTGCTACCAACACAAGCTTCTCAACATGGGAATAGTTGAGTTCCAGCCCAACCATGCCTCAACTCAGGTAATAAATCACATGCTCTTCTAGCAGATCATCCTCCTGAACCAAGACCATGGCAATGGTTGAATCTGTGGCAACCAAGTACAATAAGAAATATTTATTATAATTGGGAGGTCGAAGCAGATGGGAAGACGTAAGGGCATGTTTCAATGATTCAAAAGGGCATTGAGCGGCTTCGTCCCAATTGAAAGGGACTCCCTTTTTCAATAAACGCGTGAACCCTTTAATGATCTCGACGTAGTTTGTGATAAAACGCCAAAGAAAGTTCATTTTCCCCTGTAAGATCTGAAGCTGGGGGACTGTGCACGGGGGAGGAAACTAAAATATCACCTCAACCTTAAGAGGATCAACCATGATTCTTGTTGTCGAAACTATGAAACCTAAAAGACAGCCCGATTTCACGCAGAAACTGCATTTGTTAGGATTCAAGAAAATCCAATAGTAGCGACATCATTCGAATATTAGTCAAAGGTGCATGGGATGATCATCTCTCTTGCATGATCGTGATGCTAGATCATCAAGATAAGCCTTGACTATATGTCTAAGGTCATGGAAATCAAAAGACATGACCCGTTGAAAAGTGGCTCTAGCATTCTTGAGGCCAAAAGGCATCTTACGATAAGAAAATGTGCCCCACGGACAAAAAATAGTTGTTTTATGCTAGTCTTTGGGTGTGATATGAATTTGGTTATATCCCAAAAAAAAATCCATGAATGAAAAGACATCACATCCTGTGCATTCATCGACAATTTTATCAATGAATGAGGTGGGGAAATTATCCTTTGGACAAGCCTTATTTAAGTCACAGAAGTCCATGCACATGTGAATCGTACCCTGTTTTTTGTTGACTGAAACGGGATTTGACACCCATTGTGTCAACTGTATGGGGTAGATAAAATAGTCTTTAAGCAGTTTCTTTACCTCATCCTTAATAGTTGCCACTTTCCAAGGATTCACAAAAAAAATATTCTGTCAGACCGGATTAGCATCATGATAAGTCATTATATCATGTTCGATGATACTTGGATTGATGCCTAGCATTTCCTCATAAGACTAGGAAAAAACGTCGCATAATTCCTTAAATAAGTCTGTATAGATTTGAGTCTCCTCGGGGGAGCAGTCCACTCCGATGAAAAAATTCTCCACAATGCCAATGGTTATAGAGATATCTACAGGGATCATTTCAACAATACTTTCCATATTACTCTTGGTGTAAACTTCATACGTAGCCATAGGGTTAATAGGACAAGACCTATTTCCATTCATAGTCAACACGAAATCACCTGCCCCTATTCTTCTTAACTCTGGGATAAAATAGGATCTATGGTGCAGATCATCCCAGGGTCTATCCAGAATAGTCAATGCCTCTATAATCGCCTCATTAGAGGGAAAGACCAAGTCTAAATAATCTGTAGTGGCGAGGGAATTTTGATCCCAAATAGGCTCAATAACTGGATCTAAATCCTGTGCGGGAATCAGATCGGGTTCAGTCGAAGCTTGTTGGACAATACTGTATGCAAATTCTGCCACAGATAAAGGCATGGCCATGCTAGGATTCTCTTTCACTTCCAGCGATGCCAATGGGAAATGAATATTCCACAGATCGTGAAAGTAAGTCATTTAGAATGATGACACTTGAAAAATTTCAGCCCTGGGTTGGTCGGGGGCAGTCGATATAATTTTGACATATCTGGAAGGAGGTTAGTAATCGAAAGTACCCATCAAAGGTGGGCACAAACCAACCCCTACGTTGACAATGTCTGGCAGAGGGTTATCAATCATCGGGACCATGGATGCCCTTGATGAAGGGCCAGGATAAGAGAAGGAGAAATGGTCAATCGTTACAATTCGACCCTTGTGTGGAAACAACAAGACCCAAAAAACTATGGTAACCACTGCATGCATTGCATAGGTCCAACTTCTTCCTAACATAAGGTTGTAGTCAAGAGGTACATCAACCACTTCAAATTCAACGCACATGGTCTTCCCTCCTAACTTAACAAGCAAATAAGGAATGATTCCATTTGGTCTTGAAGAACGACCATCGAAAGTAGTAAGTAGAGTAGGTGACAGAGACAAAATGGGTTGGCCAATGGCCTTCCAACACGTCAATGACATCACACAAGTCGAGGCACCCTCATCAACCATCGTACAAAAAATATTTCTGGTAGAATATTTTGTGGAGAAAGGCACTACTATCTGAAACACAACGTAGTAAGGGAGACAAGGTTTCAATTCGGTCGTATAGAGAACAATCGTTCCCGGATTACATGTCTTTGTAGATCCCAAGGCATATAACATAGCCTTTCTCTATGAAGGACATCTCTGGAGGACCTCCAAAACAAGCATCGCATAAGGGGTTTGTGACAAATCCTCCACCACAAAGTAGTTCTAGGCGGCCCTTGCATTCGGATTATGAGAAGCTTTCTTGAATGCCCCTTTCGGGATGCATGTCATTGTTTTGCCCATCTTCCTCTCAATTTGGAGGGGAACATGTGGGTTTGTGGCTTCTTTACCCTTTTTGGCAGATTATGACATTTCGTAATCATGTGCCCTAGTCTCTATGTATGCATCACCTTTCAGAATGTAAATGTTTGTGGTCGAGGGACTACTAGAAGATGTGGGGGTCCCTGACTGAACTCATCTGTGCTCGAAGAGGCTTGAGTCATATTTCTCCCATGTGGAAATGGGTTCGTTAGCACAATAGGTTGTTGTTGCGTCAATAAATTCTGGGCCTCTGCAAGTCGAGGGAACAGGTGAGTCAGATGGTCCTCCGTGCAAAGGTTACATAGATACTTTGACCTTCTCTTCTCTGTGTTTCCCCCACAGGAAGAGAAACACAAAGAAGAGAAAGTCAAACTATCCTGAGATCTTCTACTCCGAGGTCATAAATAGTAGGTTCCTCCAGATTCGAGTAACATCCTCTTGGAGCTGTCTTGGGCACAGTTTCCTACAACCCAGTATCTTTTAATGAACCTTGTTGGTCAATTTTTCACCGTAACGATGGAGGTGGTGGCTCCAATGTAACTAGCAATAGGCCCTGAAGCCTTTTTGATCAATAGAGCTCTTGATATTCCACCTTGGTGAAAATATCAACGACATAGTAAGGATTTAACTAACGTTTAAAACCAAGAACACACTAGAAAAGTATTATAATAAAAACTAAGAAAACCACTATCTAGTTGGAAGAACAGTTACGCTAGCCAACACTAGAGAAACCTACTTGTGCATGTGCAACTCGAACACGGAAGCACCCTCCAGGTATACTCTGCAAAGTGTCACCCAACGTCTACCCTAGGTACCGGGGTATACCCCTGGAGTCACCTGTGTAAGTCCCTAAGATAAAGGCAACTAAGTTTCCAGATCGTAAACAATCACCAGGTGGGTATAGTCAACAGTCGAGTGGACCACAATGAGTAGGATAACAAGTCTTAAACCTACCGAGGGTATCGAAAGAAAGTGGCCCAAAATAAAACTGAGTATCTTGAATGGATTTGAGATCCACGAAGCTCTAAGGGAAAATGCGAACGATATTATCCCACGACAGATCCTCAATATGTGTTCCCCGCAATGTTTAGTCCATATTTGGAGGGGTTATCTTTGTTGTATTTCCTCATGTGATCTCATGTTCAGCCCTTTTGTTAGAGGGGGTTCCTAGATAAATTTAACATTACTGGAATTTAACTCTCCCTAGCTCTGAATCCGATGTTTGTTTAAAAACCTTGAAGAGTTTCCTCTCTAACCTAATTCAAGGCTACAACCCTAAACTAGTTGATTGACCCTACAAACATAAAAGTCTAGTTATTTTTAAATGTAAGGTTCATTTTAAATGGATTATTTTAACTCGCAGGATATGACAGTGAAACTAGTGATGTGTATGAGAGACAAAAGAGGATAAAATAAAAGAAATTCTGAAAGCAAAATTACTTCTAGAAAAATAAAGATTTTCAATTAGCTCTTTGTAACCAACTTTTTCATAACTAACTCTTTTCAAGATCTTTAAAAAGAAGTCTGAAAACGAATTTTATCTCGATTACGAGATAATTAAGTTTTAAGAAACCAGTAAAGAACTTAAAAATTGAAATATTTTTCCTTTCAAGTAAAACAACTAACCCTAACTACTTTACCAAACTCGAAATGAAAAATCTTTTTCTTTTTTGGAAATTCTTTAAACAGGAAAAACTTGAAATAAATTTGTTTCTCTCTTTCTTTAAAGCAAATGAAAGGGGGAAAATAAATACACGACAAGACTTAAACTGACCTCTGACCCACTACGGATCATAGGGAGTAACAAAAGACACCAAACATGCTGATCAACAAACTCAAAGACTCGCCTAAAACCCTTTCAAAAGTAAACACAAGAAATATTCAAAACGAAAAGCAAACTGACATCTAACCCAAGATATGACTCTAAAAATAGAGACACAGAACTCTGTCAAGAAACCCTGAGAAGTAAAACCTCAATCAGGGAAGAGATTGATTGCCTCTTCTTAAAAATAGTTTATTGAAACAAGTATGCTACTAATGTTTAAGCATCTTGCGTATGTATGTGGGCTTTCTATAAAGAAGGACATGTATGTACGCATGTTGACCCACAATAGGGCACGTACACCTCTGTACTTCTTGAAAAAGGAAATAAAATAGATAGACTGATAGGGAAGGGAGGACTGGTATGGCACCAAAAGGTGACCAGATCCCTTAAGAGACTCAACAGACTCAACAGAAACTTGAAAGGTACAAAAACCAATCAAACCCAAAAAATACCCTAAAACCCTAGAGGCTTCCCTAGTATGGTCGCCAATTCTGCTAGCAGGAAACCCCCCCCTTAAGACTACAATAGGGTTCATAATGTAGGCATATCACAACTGTATAAAATTAAACTACTTTTCTAACTACCCGAAACATACCCTAGACTCATACAAGAAAAAAAAAATGATAAGGATTGGGTAATTGTACCTCTACTCCGCGTCCGGTGATGATCCTCTCATGCTTGAAGACTTCGCTGACTACATACCTCCTCTCATGGTTGGCCTACATTTAAAGACAGAAAAATCGAAAGATACACGCATGAAATTCATATACAAATAAGGGTTATACATTAGAATATTAAAACATAAACCATTAACAACATTCAACACACCATGATTTGGGACATGAAAAGTACTTATTTTATTGATAATACAACGATCACTTACAAACAAATTCGTCTACTTCTCCATGAACTTGGTCTAGACTCCTCTTCACCAATATCCAAGTGCACCTTCGTATGGATTCTCCTCTAAACCTTCTTCTTAGGAGGTAGAATGGGTTTTTGATGGAGGAAGAAAGGCAAATTGGGGAATTCTGAGGAAATTCTCACAAAAGGGCTGCAATTACTTGGGGCAAGGAAGGGATGTGAAATGGGAAGAATTTCACTGTTCTTATGTCTATATGTGGAATGATACCCCAACACCTCCTTTTATATGGGAAAAGGATGGTTATTCAGTTGGGTGACGAGCTATAGGTGGTGGATTAGTTGGGAAACTACCCAATAGCCCGTAATCTCAACGAATTCCTTGGAACTTTTTATTTCTTGAAAATTTTGCAGGTATACACAAGTTGTAGTGGTGCATCATGCGTACGTACATGGGATGTAGTGGTGCAGCAAGAGTATGTACGCAAGAAGTATTGGTCTAGGGTGCGTACATCTTAAAAAAATGAGTTTTTAGAAGAAAAACTCAGTGATGGCTTGGAAAAAAATGCAAGTAAGAGGGCCAAAGGTTATGTATGCATGTGTAGAGAAATTTAGGGCTATAACAACAATATTCAATATTGGTGCACTTATCAATATTTCCTTGAACTGTTGAAAACTATCTTCACACCTAGAAGTCCATTCAAATTTCACTCCCTTCTTTTGCAATGAAGTGATTGGACTTGCAATCCTTGAGAACCCTTATATGAATCTTTGATAATAACTAGAAATACCCATCAATGATATGACCTATGTCACATTATTTGGCGATGACCATTCTCTAATGGCCTCTATCTTCTCAGGATAAACTTCTATCCATGCTACTGAAATTGTATGCCCCAAGCAGTGAATCTTCTTTTAGTAAAAGATACACTTACTTAGCTTAGGATACAATTTATGCTCTCTTAAAAATTGCAACACCATTCTTAAATGTTGTTCATGCTCCTCTTCTGATTTAGAATAGATGAGGATATAATCTAAGAACACAATCACAAACTTGTCCAGGTACTCCCTGAACACTCCATTCATTAGATACATAAAAAATGTTGGGGCATTTGATAGCCCAAATTGAACTACCATAAATTCATAATTCCCATATCTTGTTCTGAATGATGTCTTGTTGATGTATTCTTCCTTTATCCTTACTTGATGATAGCTCAATCTCAAGTCAATCTTCAAAAATATTCTTGCACCTTTCAGCTAGTCAAATAAATAATCAATTCTTGGAAAATGATACTTATTCTTTATGGTAACCTTATTAAGATTCATGAAATAAATACACAACATTAATGTTCCATCCTTCTTCTCCACAAAAAGAACCGAGGCTCCCCAAGGTGATACACTTGGGAGTATATACCCTTCCTTCAAAATTTCTTCAAGCTACACATGCAACTCTTTTAGTTTTGGTGTGCCCATTTTGTAAGGTGTCTTAGACACCGGGGAAGCTCCTTGCACCAAAACAATAGAGAAATCAATGTCTCTCTTTTGTGTTAGACCCATAATTTATCTAAAAACATCTTCAAAATCCCTCAAAACTAGATGGTCTTCAATGTTTGCCACTTTTTCTTTGGCTTCCTCCTCCATATGGGTTTCAAACATATGGAATCCTTTCTTGAAGCTCTTCTTCAACTGCATAGCTGAAATCTCTCTAATAGCTATAGCTCTTGGAATGCCTTGAATCTTTCCTTGCTTCCTTTCCTCATTAATACATGTGATTGTCTTTTTGTGTTAGTCTAGGAAAACATGATGTTTCTACAACCAATCCATACCAATTAGAAAATCATATGAACCCAATGGTACGATGTTAACATCCACCTTTGTATTGAGTCCATTCATGTCTATCAGACAATATTTAACGAACTCATTGATTTTCCTCTTAGCCCCTATGGCTAAATCAACCAACTAAGATTTCTTATGCTTACTTCTTTGCAAGTGAAATATTTCAACAATGTTAGAATTTATGTAACTATAGCTAGCTCCAGAATCATTTAAAATTTATATGGGCTCATTATTGATCTTACCTTCCACTTCAATCATGGGAGATTAATACTCTGCCTACTTGTTATCTAAGGCTTCATAAATCCTTGGCATGCTCCTACCCATATCTTCCACTATTTAATCCTCTTGAATGTTGTGTATAGTTCTCATTCTTTCTCCTTTGTGAGGGAAATCCTTATATAGATGATTTCCCCCACATCCTGAACATTGCATCAACTAATTCCTTGGCCTTTTCCCAAATGAATGTGCAGTATTGTGTTCATTCTGGGTGACTTGAAATTGCTGATTTTCCTGGGAATTATTCTTAAAATGGGGTGCCTTAAAACCCTTTTGACTTTGATCCTTATTATCCTTCATCTTCTCATTCCATTTTTTTTGGAAAACGGGTCTTCCTTTTCTCCGTTCATACAAATGCATTTCTCTCCTTATGGTTTCCTCCAAGGTTTTCGGGTTATCATATTGAATTTTATCACTATAGAAAGAGGGTAACCCACTTAAAAAACTTTGGATTTTTAATTTATCATCCTTGAGGAAGTCAACATACTTCAAAAATTCAAAGAATCGCTTCTCATATTCATCCCATTGTCATGGTTCCCAACTTAAGTTCAAAGAACGCTTTCATCTTTATTTCATAGTAATGTTTGGAAAAATATTTCTCTTGAAAATATCCTTTGAATTGCCTCCATGAGATTCTTTTCTCATCAAGGTTCTTGGATTTATTAATTTGATCCCATCATATGGTTTCCTTTCATTACAAGTGGTAGGTGGCAATTCTAGCTTCTACCCGGGATGCGTAATCATGCAGCTGGAAATATTCCTTCATTTCCAACATCAAGGCCTCTGCCTCTTCTCCTTTCCTATGCTCGTCATTTAAATTTGGTGGATTAATCTTCCTAATTTCACCCTACAAGATGTATGTCTCATGTCTTCTCCTTTTCCTCCGAAAAGGAGACACACTTGGGCTACTCTGTGGACCTGAACTTGCATGAGTTCTTTTGGTGGATTTCCTTAGAGAATGATGACATCTACTCATGTTTCTTGACTTCCTATCATTCCCATGATAATATCTTTTTCTATGGGATTTTGATTTTGATACTCTTCTAGAACTAGCTTCTTGTTTGGTGCCAGATTCCTTGTTAACTTGTTTCCTTGATGAATTCAACATACTTCAACAATTCAAAGAAGCGCTTCTCATATTCCTCCATTGTCATGGTTCCCAACTTGAGTTCAAAGAACTCTTTCATCTTTATTTCATAGTAATGCTCAGACAAATATTTCTCTTGTAAATATCCCTTGAACTTCCTCCATGAGATTCTTTTCTTAGCAAGGTTCTTGTATTTCTTAAGTTTATCCCACCACATGGTTGCCTTTCCTTGCAAGTGGTAGGTGGAAATTCTAGCTTCTACCCGGGATGGGTAATCATGGAATTGGAAATATTTATTTATTTCCATTAGCTAGGCCTCTTCCTCTTATCCTTTCATGTTCTCACCATTTAAATTTGGTGGCTTAATCTTCCTGAGATCACCCTGCAATATTTCTACCTCAGGTCTTCTCCTTTTCCTCCGAACATGAGACACACTTGGGATGCTCCCTGGACATAAACTTGCATGAGTTCTTCTAGTGGATTTCCTTGGAGAATGATGGTGTCTACTCATGCTTCTTGATTTCCTATCATTCCCATGTTCATCTCTTTTTCTATGGGATCTTGATGTTTATACTTGTCTAGCACTAACTTCTTGTTTGGTGCCAAAGTCCTTGTTAACTTGATTATGTAGCAAATTTAGGATTTGAAGTATCTCTTATTGAGCCTTCATGATCCTCTCATTATCATCCCTATAGCTCTGCACTTCGTTTTTCAAGATTATCATATATGTAGTCCCCTGCTTATATCTTCTCCCATTAGTCTCAGTCTCAACATTACCCATGTTGGTATGAAAATATCCAATTTCTTATTCATGGTTGTAAAACCCTTGAGCATCCTCCATGTCTCTAGTTCTCATGTAGAAACTAAAGTCTATTTTTTTGTATCTCTAATTCTGTAAGAATGTGCATGCAATAATTTTTGTTAGAATGAACTATATTGCAAAATATTTATCAATTTAGATTACATGTCATTCTTATTTTTAAGTTATGAAGAACATTAATGCACTACTCTCAAGTAGGATTCCTTTCATTTTTGAAACAACTTTCCAACGACTGCTCATTTCCTCTAATCTGAGTTATGAACTGAAAGTTATGGTGGAAAAATAGTGAAGGAATATTCATTAGCACGTGAAACATAGTAGTAATTCTCAACAATCGTCCGATCATTTCTTGATTATATCTCCACCATCATTCCATCTTAATGGATTCACCATGTATATAGTCATATATCTTCTTCATACCTTCCATGAAGCTGCCACTGACACTTAGCTTATTTTTCCTTCATGGAATCAAAGACTCATGGAATCACAGACTCATAAACTTGTAACCTTCCTTTCATAAGTCTTTCTGAGAAGTCTCAACACTTAACCATTTTTTTTCCATCTACATGGACTCAAGGACTCATAAACTTGTAACTTCTTTTGATAAGTCCGTCTGATAATTTCCAACACTTAACCATTTTTTTCCATCTATGCGAACTCATGATAGCTTGACACTTAGACGAATTCCAAGATATTACCACGGTTTTGTGGGACTGGAAGTTGTATTGCCACATGGCTCCATATCCCCTGCCAATGGTCATCCCATCCAAAATGTCTTTACCACCATGGAAATACATGTTTTTATTCTACCATGTTAGTTGACACATGACCTCCACGTCATGTTGACGTCATCATATGGAGAAATATCCAAATATTTTCAATTTTCTTATTTTCAAAATTTCCAAATAGGCTTAATTATTCACATTACCCATGAAATTTATCTCAAATTTATTGTAGTAATTTAATAAAACACGTTGTAGACATACTCCAGAAATTAATTCTTTGCACGTTTTCACCTAAACATTATGCTAACTCGGCCCGTCAAGGCTTAGGATTGCAAATTGGGCTCTAATACCACTTTGTAATGTACACATCCACCTAGGTTGGGTCAAATCATGCAAAAATATCCCATTATTAGCTCTGATACAACTATGTGATGTACCTACCCTCTAGCTAAGCAACATTCTATGCATAATACACTTAAAAATGAAATTTCTACTAACTAAAGCAATTATTTTACTTTTAGCATATTTCCTGTAGATTACAACTACATATTTAAAACAGATTTAGCTACTTTCTATAACCATAAAACAAATGCATCTAAAGCATGCTAAAAATCAACATGAAATTCATTTAAACTGCTCATTACAACAACACATAAGTCACTCTCATTCACGTAGATTTTATGCACAACAATAACACATTAAATAAATTAGTGCAAGATAAAACACTAATCTTTAAACAAGAATCATGAAACTAGTTTCTTGGGACGAATGTTCCAGCCAACCATAGACTGATTGTTCCAAATCTCAATAGTTAGTCACCCCCGAGATGAGGCTAGTAATACACAAAAGAGGGTCGTCTCTCACAGTCTACTCATGGCTCATAAAACTCATAACCCAACTGATATTCTGCTACAACTATCTTGATTTTTATACCATCTATATTCCTCCTAACTTTTCCAACCCAAAGAATGCACCATTCGTTTATCAGGGACAACCCAAGGGATGTACCATATGTTTTTTAGGGATAACTCAAGGGATTGATATGGATTATTTTCGACACGAAATGAGAGCGGAGATATAATAAATAAATGTATATATATATATATATATATATATATATATATATATATATAATATCCAATAATATAACAAAGATATATCAAAGATACAACCATAAACATAGAGATACAGTAATACATATTTTTTTATTAATGAGCGAAATGTAGAAAACTATAGAAATACAGAGTGAAAGACTCGCTAGAATGGTGACATCTTATCTCTGAGAAGAGATGTGATGGATATGCTCATTCACAAGAAGATGATTGTTACAATGAGGCTCCAAAGGAATTTTAAACATAAAGAAAATCCAAAACCTAACCCCGGAAGATGAAAAGGCAACAATTTTGTGGACCCCGTTTTGGGTAGTTTAGTGTATCAATTTCCTGAGGGCATAACTTTGGCATACAAAATCTGTTTGGGGAACACAATAACTCATTGGAAAGGTATCGATGAGGATCTTCATTTTGGAGGATCAATAGTTACTTTAGCAATATTTTACATGCTCGGTCGTGAAAAAACGTCGTTTAGGCCCTCAAAATGGCCCCAAAAGTTTAGGATCCGAAAAACTGTTAAAAATAGTAAATTGCCAAAAACCTGTTTTGAGCCAGTTGGAATAAGTGGGTGGCCACCAATATCCACTTGGATCATGGATGTACCATTTGTTTATCAAGTTTAACCCAAGGGATGTACCATCCATTTATTAGGGACAACCCAAGGAATGTGCCATTTTTTTATTAGGGTCTCTCTAGCACATGCAGTTAGGAATCTCTCAGCTGAGAAATCAAGGGAACATTCTACTAGGGAAACTATCATAAAACCAACAACAACACTTGTTTTTTTAGTGAAACTCACACATGAGTTCACTCATCATGCATGAAAACCCGACTCTTCAGTTTTACACCTCCAATTCATTCCAGTTACACTCCAGTTATGCTCCAGCTTTTTCCCTCCATGGTTGCACTAGTTCCAGGATATGTTTCTTGTTGTATCATTTCTTCCCATGAACAAACTTGAGAGACTACAAATTGTTTTTCCAACCCATGCAAATTTCCTCTCTTTTGGATTTCCTTTCTTGACTCCCACTCTTCCCCAAGCTGATTGTACTCAGCCCCCATGTGCCCAATAAATCTAGGATGTGACCACTCACACCCACCCTCTTACATGTATTCATTGATTGCATTTGGGAACACTCAATCAGAAATCGAAAGGTTCATATACAATAAGAAAGTTTAGGAAAACTAAGTTAAATTAATATACATGGGTATTTCCACTTTGACCCCTCTTGGCCATTATCCTAAACACTCCCATCTCTTGTGGATTAATTCAACCCCCATATCTTGTACATGTACCCTTAGTAGTTGTCATCACATTTTTTTATTAAAACATAGAGATACAATTTTCATATTACATCGTTTGCCCGTAGCCACCTATTATATCCACATAAGAATTAATTAAACTGGGGATTATAATGGGGATGCTACAAGCTACAGTAGAAGGTATTGATTCTATAATTCCATATCACCATATATTCATTTCTAAATACAATTGTGATCAATGCAATTTTATCAAAATATTATATGCTTATGAAATGAATTTGTTCAGTACATTCGAGCCCATTCAACCTTTTCACTCACTTCACCATTTGCCAATGAATACTCAATTTTATATAGAGAGAAAATTACAAAAACTTTATATATAGAGAGTGTTGGAAATTTGGTTTTCATTGATTTCAACCTTGATCCATACAAATCAAAAATAAAGAAATTAATAATACATGGTTCAGTAAAAGTGATTCACAAAATCTCAATTGAAGAAGAGTCTATAGATGAGACATGAAGTCAATGGTGGATTTTTGGTGAGGAAGCATTGACACCATTGAGTCACAAGTCGAGTCGATTCAAACAAAAATAAGTTTGACTATTTAGAAATCGATCGACTGCAAGACAAGTCGACCGACTACAAGCTTGCAAATTGATGGATGTTAGAGAAGACAATTCGATCGATTTCAAGACGAGTTGAAGAAAAGTCGATCAACTAAAGATCGAAGTTGAAGGAAAATTGAGTTGGGAAATACAAGTCGGTCAAAGCAAGTTGAGACGACCAAATTCGAATTTCTCGAGTTTTTTTTCTTCCAAGTAGAGTCAGTCCAAGAAATAAGTAACCTAAAGTTAGAAGTTGAAGAAAAGTTAAATACACGTTGGGTCAAGGTTGAAGCAAGATGGGTTGACTAGAATTGAAATACACAAGTTGAAATATCTCGTAGTTGAGTCGACCAAAAATATGTTTTTCGGTCGAATGAGGAAGCAAATACAAAAAAGAGTGAGACCAAGTCAAATGTTTAGTGGCTAGCAACTGAGAGGGAACCGATTTTAATATAACCATCAAGTAAAATGTTTACAAGTTGAGTTTAAATAATCACCAACAAAAGAGATATGTGGAGCTCTATTTAGACATTCATGAAAAGGTCATATGTACTAAAGTCGATCTGGAATCCGACGATGAAAGGAAAATATGGGAAAGTTACCTTCAAAGAACCTCCTGTATCGACCACCTCACACACTTTCTGAGTAAATTTCTCTCGTGTCGGCTAATTGGGCATGTTGTTGAAAACCCCATGTCGTATAATTTTAAAATTTGTTTCCATCACTCTAGAATATTCATACAAAAATGTTGTCTAAATTGTTGTATGAAAATCAATTAATAAAAGTTATTGTTTGTGTTAATTAAATGAATGGGTGATATGTTTCACTCCAAAAGGACACATTGTTTCAAAGTGGCACCCTTTGGAGGAATATATAATTAAAGGAATATGAAGGGAAGAGATTTTCTTGGTGGATATATATATATATATATATATATATATATATATATATATATATATATATATATATAATGGATTGAATGAAATTTCATTCTATCAGATTGGTGCATGTTTACAAGTTGCGTCTTGTCATGAGGATTGGATTCCTCACATATTACTTGGATCTAAGACCAACAACATGGGTCTTGTTATGAGGGTTTGATTCCACATTTATCAGTTGGATCTGAGAACTAAAATTGGGGTCTTGTATCAGAGAGTTGGATCTCTCATATTCAATTGAAGTTGAAGATGTTAAAGGATTGATTTTATTTGTATTCATTCATGTTAAATGGATAAAAGAATCATATTTTATCTACTTCATACAATTTGTGTTATACATGTTTATGAATAATTAATTGAAATGCATATATCTTATTTAATTAATTTAGTTAATCTATGAATGTGTGAAAAGTAGCGAAAAGTTCTAGACACTGATTCAACCCCCCACTTAGTGTCAGTGTGTGTTTCAACAATTGGTATCAGAGCTGGTGCCTATTGCATAGTTTAAATGCTGGAAGGTAGATTCTGAAGAATTGGATCAACAAATGGCTCTCTCCACAAATTAAGCTCCTTTATTTTATGGAACAAACTACTCTTAATAAAGGGAAAGAATGAAAATATATCTGAAGTCAATAGGATATGGATTTTGGGACTGAATAGTAAGTATTCCTTGGTACTTAACTACCTCAATGAACAAATCTAAAACTGCAAAATAAGCAAAGAGAAGCAATTCAATGCCATTAAAAGAAATCCAAAATGGACCGTTGGACCGAATCAAAGAAAAGACGGGACACTGCACATCTGCTAAAGTATTATTTCTCCAAATAGAGAGTTCTTATCAAAGTAAAGTACAAAACACAGAAAAATAAGACAATACCATCAAGGAATTGATGCAATCCCCAGTCATCAATACAGAAGACAACTCAAACAAGGAATTGACGCAATCCCTAGTCATCAATAAAGAATACAACTCAAAAAAGGAATTAATGCAATCCCCAATCATCAATAAACAAGACAACTCAAAAAAGGAATTGATGCAATCCCCAATCATCAAAAAAGAAGACAAATCAAACAAGAAATTAATGCAATCCCTATTCATAATGAAGAAGACAACCCCATCAAGTAATTGATGCATACCTCATTAATCACTAATGAAAAAATATTGAATCTTAAGAATAATGTTATAGTTGCATTAGAAGAAATTCATATGGAACCAGGAAATGGAACAAAATATTCAGTTGGAATACAAACAAGAAGAGATTAATAGATTAAACACTGAAGTTGTCGATATAAAAAAAAGAAATGAATGAGTTGAAGGCATATGACAAACTCAATAGATGCATAGAAGAAATAGAAGAAAAAAAATAAATGGTCAATAGTCTAAAGACTCAACTTGAAGAAGCTAAGGAAAGTGAAGAAACCATGAAGAGCCAGTTGACTAAAAAGGAAGAATCGTGCCACATGCTGGAATTGGAAGTCATCAACCTCAAAAGGATTCAACTAGAAAACAAGGAAGAAATCAAAAGATTGAAGACTAAAGTTGTTCATTAAACAAAATAAATAGAAGAGTTGAAGACTTATGGAAAAACCAATAAATGCAAATAAACCTTGGATGATACAGAATAAATAGTCATTAGTCTGAAGACTCAACTTGAAGAATCTAAGGAAATAGAAGAAGACTTGAAGATATAGTTGACTAAAAAGGAAGAAACATGTCACATGTTGGAATTGGAATTTATCAACCTCAAAAAGAAGAATGTAAAGACAAAAACAATTTTCAAATTCTAGAACAACTCATTAATCCTAGATAAGATCGAGAAAATTCAAAGACCAAGTGATAACAAAACTGGTCTTGGGTACAATAAGAAATAAGAAGGTGGCAAGTGGAACACCATTCACAAATATGAGAAAGGATTATCCTCCTCAAAAGGAAAAAGTGAAATCACAAACCAAATACAAACCATGAACTTTGTTAAAGGAGGAAGCTATAAAAGTAAAAAACAAGAAATATATCAAAAGGAAGACTTATCATGTCACAACATACTCGAGTATGGAAACACCTTCAATGGTTATTTCTTTTCTTGTAAAAACTTTGGTCACAAAGCATTGGAATGCAAGAGTCCTGAAAAGAAAAAATTAGGAAGGTCCAATAACATAATGAGATGTTGGAGATGAAATTATGTTGGGCACACAACAAAGTTTTGTCATACCATGAGATGCTACAACTTTGATAATTTTGGGCACAAATCCCAAGACTCTAGGAAATCAATAATACAACCCATGAAAAATAATCCATACAAGTCAAGAAGGAAATCTAATGAACATTGGAAGAAAATAAGAGAGGATAAATCTTGAAGGACAAATGTAGAAAAGAAAAGTTCATCAAACAAAGTGCCTTATGAAAATATATGGAGAAGAAAATTTGAAGAAGAAAGTAAGAAATATGATGAAGATATGGCACCTAAAAGTGAAGAAATTGATAACAATAAATTGATGGATAAAACTCCTAATAAGGAATGTGAAATTCATATATTTGCATATGAAGAGGAACAAGCTCAAGGAAGAAGAATTTCTAAAGAATAAGATGAAGAATATTACATGGTGCAAAAAATAGTGGTGATGATGATGAACTCTCAAAAGCAAATCAATATGTATAATAGTGTGATGAATAAAACAAATAATATCTAAAGAAGAAAGAAACAAAAATAGTTCAAAATATATAAAGACAGAGTATGAACATAGCAAAGTTATTAATGATATGAAATAACAGTAAAGATCTCTTGGAATCAAAGAAATAAAAATTATCAAGAAGAAGAAGAAATAGATAAATAAGATCAGTAAGCTTCACACCCTTGTTCATTATGACATAGGAGAAGACAGTAAAACCCTATTTGAACAAAAAAATCCCAAGAGATTGAGATAACAACTGGTACATTCGTAGGGGCATAAAAGTAGTAAAATTTTTATTTCCTTTGTCATTGATGTCAAAAGAGGAGAGATAAACAACAAAAACAAATTCCAAAATAAATGGGACAAAGACAAGAGGAGCATCACCTCAGTGGGAGCATCATCTCGGGGGGGGAAGAGAATTATTACCTTTTTCATTGTTGTCAAAGGGGGAGAGATAAAGAGTAAAACTAAGTCATCTCAAAGGACTCAAAATACAAAATACATTTCACAAGGGAATTAAGATTGTTTTACTAAGGTTTCCATCAATAACAAAGGGGGAGATTGTTGGCAATTTGGTTGTCATTGATGTCAACCTTGATAAATAGGTAAAGTATCATTGATTGATTGGTTTGAGAAGCACTGTCAATATTGGACATATTGTTATGAAGGTGACTTGAATTGCAAGCATTTTCAATATTGGACATAATGTTATGAAGGTTGAACATAATGTTATGAAGGTGACTTGAATATCAAGCATTGTCGATATTGGACATAAGGTTATGAAGGTGACTTGAATATTAATAGAAATATAATATTGACTATTATATTGTATGATTTTGATACACTCATCCTTATTTTATAAGGTTGAGATTGTTTCATTAACATCCATGCACAAAAGAAGAAAATGTGAAGAAACTATCCAGATAAAAAGGGTAAATCAATAATCCAATATGTATCTATACAAATCACAAATAAAGAAATTAATAAGACATGGTTCATTAAAAGTGATTCAGAAAATATTAATTGAAGAAGATTTAAGAGATGAGATAAAATGTGGCATTGACACCATCGAGTCACAAGTTGATTCAATTAAAACAACAATAGGGTCAACTATATGGAATTTGATCAATTGCAAGATGAGTCAAAGACAAGTTAATCGACTACAAGCTTGTAGATTGACAGAAGTTGGAGAAGACAAGTCAATCAATTTCAAGACAAGTCAAAGACAAGTCCATAAACTGAAGGTTGAAGTCGAAGGAAAATTGAGTCGGGAAATACAGGTTAGCCAAAGCAAGTCAAGACGACCAAAGTTGAATTTCTCAAGTTAGTTTTCTTCCAAGTCGAGTAGGTCCAAGAAAGAAGTAACCTAAAGGTCGAAGTCGAAGCAAACTTAATTACAAGTTGGGTGGAGGTTGAAGCAAAATGGGTCGACTGTAATTGAAATACTCAAGTCAAAATTTATCTTAGTTGAGTCAACCAAAAATATGTTTGTTGGTCGAATGAGGAAGAAAATACAAAAAATGGTGAGACCAAGTCAAATCTTTAGTGACTAGCAGATGAGAGGGAATCGATTTTAATATAACCATAAAGTAAAATGTTTACAAGTTGAGTTTAAATAATCACCAACAAAGGAGATATGCGGAGGTTGATTTAGACATTCACGAAAAGTTCATATGTACTAAAGTCATTCTGGCATCTGACGACGAAAGGAAAATCTGGGAAAGTTTCCTTCAAATAACCTCTTGTACCGACCACCTTGCACACTTTCTAGAGAATTTTCTCATGTGATGGCTAATTGGGAATGTTGTACAAAAAACTCATGTCATAGAATTTTAAAATTCGTTTCCATCACTCCAGAATATTCATACAAAAATCGTTATCTAAATTGGTGTACAAAAATCAATTAATAAAAGTTACCATTTTTTTTAATTAAATGAAGGGGTGCAATGTTTCATTCCAAAAGGACACATTGTTTCAAAGTGGCACCCTTTCGAGGACTATATAAGTAAATGAATATGAAGGGAAGAGAGTATCTTGGTGCATATATATATATATATATATATATATATATATATATATATATATATATATATAATGGATTGAATGAAAGTTCATTCTATCAGTTTGGTGTTTGTTTGAACTTTCATTCAATCCATTATATATATATATATATAATGGATTGAATGAAAGTTCATTCTATCAGGTTGGTGTTTGTTTACAAGTTGAGTCTTTTCATGAGGATTGGATTCCTCACATCTCAGTTGGATCGGAGATCAACAAGTAGGGTCTTGTTATGAGGGTTGGCTTCCTCATTTCTTAGTTGGATATGAAAACTACAAGCTATGTCTTGTATCAAAGAGTTGGATCTCTCATATTCAGTTGAAGTTGAAGATATTAAAGGATTGATTTTATTTTTATTCATTCAAGTTAAATAAATAAAAGAATGATATTTTATCTACTTCATATAGTTTGTGTTATACATGTTTATTAATAATTAATTGAACTACATATATCTTATTTAATTAATTTACTTAATCTATGAATGTGTGAAAAGTAGAGAAAAGTTCTAGACACTGACTCAACCCCATCCACCTCCCCCGCCCCCCTCTCAGTGTTAGTGTGTGTTTCAACAAAGAGAAATACATAAATACTTCAATGGATAAAATATATTTTTATGCAAAAGTAGCATCTATCAGAATTACTATATAATGCCTCTTAACCTTTTGAGATTTGAACAGTGAGATTGAATTCGACTTGTGTCTATAATGAGCTTTTGACATTTTAATGAGGAGCTTGATTTCCACTTGTTGATCCATCTTTATGAAAATGAGTGCTAATAGGGGTAAAGAGGAACAGTGTTCCTCCTCTCTTGATGATACCATGTACACTTCCATACTACCCCATTTATCCATTTTTGGATTGATCAATAATCATATTCCCTATGCCTACACACTGAAATGCATCAATTTTTTTCCATAATCATAAATCCGATAACATATATTGACTTAGTTCATAGTCAATACAATGTTTTGATAATCACATATAGATGTATACATGTGACTTCCATGTTGCACTAGATAAACCATCAGTAGCATCTAAAAATAATTACTCCTCAAATATATATATTTCAATGTATCATAATCATATGAAATGATAACGTCAATTTTATCATATCAATGTACATTTTATCCATCCTTGTTTCACATAAATATTTAAACAAACTTCATTGAAAGTTACCATTACATCAATTTAAAAAATAATCAAAATAATCAAAGAGTATGAGTTTATCATCATAACACAAGTCAATAAACCAAGTCATTTTGTAAACAAAATTCCCTAAAGTAATAAAGTCCAATTTTTCAAACAAGTCAAAGCAAACATGGAACTACATACACCCCCTCTTCAAGAAACTTCATCCCAAAGTTCTAGAATAAATACGGAAATTGTTGACACATCTTAGTTGCATCCTCCCAAGTAGCGGAACTGGTAAAATAACTATTCTAGTAGACCTTTACCTAGTCTACCAAATGACATTGAAGTTGTCATGTGCATTGGTCCAAAATGTAGATGGATTCATCTATTAGAGATCCCTTGTCCTACATCAACAAATAACTTAAATCAATAAAATGACAAGGGTATGAAATATAATGACATAAAACAAATACATGAAAAACATCATGTGTGCAGTCTAATGATGATTGTCCCTTTCTTTCAAAACTTTTGAATGGTCCCACATAATGTGGTAACAAATTAGATCCTTTTCCAAATTTAATTAAACTCTTTTGTGGTCTCACTTGCAAGAATGCCTTATTTCTAACTTTGTAAATTCTATGAACTCTATGCACATCCACATAACTATTCTATTGTTCTTTCCCTTCTTTTAACCTTCCTTTGATCATTTTCATTTGTTCTTCCATTTCTTGGATTACTTCTAGTCCAACTAGGATTCTATTCACCAGACTATCTTAGCTAAGAGGTGCCCTACACTATCTATTATATAATAATTCAAATGGTGCCATCTTAATTGAGCTTTGATAAATTTTATTATATGATAATTCAACAAGAGGTAAAAATTCTTCCCAATGTTTCTTTTGATTCATTACAATCATGCAAAACATATATTCTAATACCTAATTTATTTTTTTAGTTTTTCTATTAGTTTCTAGATTGTATTCTATACTAAAATTAAGTTGCATTCTCAATTCCTCCTAAAAACTTGTCGAAAATATTCCTATAAATATTGATCCTCTATTAGAAACTATATTCTTTGGAATTCCACACAATCTTAATATCTCGTTAATGAACACTCTTGTTGTTTTTGGTGCTTGATAAGTAGCCTTTATTGGAATAAAATGTGCAGGTTTTGTCAAATTGTCTACCACTACAAAAATAAAATCATGTCTCCTTGACATCCTAGGTAATCCAACTATAAAATCCATCAAAATCATTTTCCATTTGATTCTAGTATCGAATGTGATTGTTGTTGGAGATACTTCAAACACACCTAGTATTTATTTTTCCTCGGGTTATTCCTTGTTTATTAGCCATAATTAGTCATTATCTAGTCTCCTATATTTTAGGGGAGAATATTCCACCTGGAAAATGTTCTCTTTCAGTTGACACTTTAGTTTGACTAGTTGAGTTGAGTTTAGATGTTGCATTGGCTTTGTCACCATGCAACATTGGGATCATCTAACGCAGAACTATCGGACCTCGAGACCGATATCCGCTCACAGGATCGTTCTATATGCCCTTGAGCCGGATCGACTCTTTTGATTCCCACTGGAATCTGCAAAATTATCGATCCACGGGTCCTTCTCGACAACTCACAATCTCACGAGTTCGCGAGTTGAGACTCTGACTCTTCCTCCTCCAAATCCACAATACCTGAGATCACGAAGTGATTATGGCTCCTTCTCCATCAGCACCCCCCCCGGTACGACCACCAGCTAGGCTAAGAACTAGCGCCTTTCTCCTCTCACGCCTTCATGAGTTCAAAGGTTTAATCTTTGGCACATTCTTTCCCGAACCCCAGAGAGGTGAGATTTGACTTTTCTCCTCTCTTTCTCGCTACTCGCGACTTCACGAGTTGAAGGATTGAGCTTTCGTTCCCTTATCTAACGAGTTCCCAAGACGTGAGAGGTCAATGGGGTGTTGACTCCTCCAAAAGCGTGACGTGTGTCCGGCTGATTAATTCCCGGGCCAACCTTGTGGTTCTGCCATGTGTCTCTGTTGGCAGCCATTTCACATTTTTATCCTATTCTTATAAGCTACCTACACAAGTGTTTTGGAACCCTTGATTCTCATCGCAATCTTTTGAATAAAACAACACTATTATTTTGCACATTCGTACACCTGCCTTTTGTTTTCGTTTTCATGACTGCAAGTGTGAAAACCTTGAGTTCAAAGTCATGTCGATGGCATTAAAATCGTCACTAGATTATTATGGTTACTCTTGTTCATGTGGTCATTTCACTTTTAATTCAATAATGGTCACACAGTTGGCAACTAAACTAAATCTTTACTCACTTTGCATTTTTTGTTTGTTAATATGACTTCATTTTATAAGATTGTGATGGTATTCTAGTGATTGTGATTGAGTCCTTGATACAATGGTGGTTCGATGTTCTATTGTCTTTCATCAAATTCCTTGGTGCAATGGTTTGTTGATAATGCATTAACATTATGATTAGACCTATGGTGAAATGGTTTCATACAATGCATAAGTTTTATGGTCAAATATTTGGTGGTAAATTCAAATTATTGTTTTGTTTTAAATCATACAAACACTATGGATTGTGCGAATATTCGGGTCGACTTATCATGGTTGTCAATAGTTGTTTGATTTACATTGATTTTAACACGCACCAATAGGGATTTGCATCACCATAGCGCCGTCAATTGTACATTTTGATATGAATGTTTTGCATGGGATTGTTTCGTTCCACCACCCTCGCACACTTAGACATTAATGTCTGCCTTGTATCTCAATCTACCTCCGTTTGTTTTGGGGAAAATTGTGGGAATTGTTCCTATGCCTACCCTGTCAAACCCCTTCATCGTTCACCCTGTTGACTGTGTGATTTCTCCTATGACTCCTATAAGGAAAATTTAACCCCATGATGTTCAGAGTCTGTTACTGTTTGATAGTGCCAGAGAAGACTTCCCCCGTAATTGCCTCCAAGAGACACAATTTTGCGTGAGCGATTTTGGGAAAACGGTTTTGAATCAGATCAAACCCTTGAAAACCCAGAACTGAAATTAGCCCATTTACTATCCTTGAGGGAGATTTCCTCAGAAATTGGGTATTTACAGAGATCTATCTCGTCCTTTATAGGTCAATTTTCAGATCCTCTCTGTGGCTGTAAGATACGTTTTGGGTCTATGTGCATTTGCTGGAATGTTTATTGCTTCTCCAGACCTGGGCCACAACACCTCTCTCACTCGTCCAACCATGTGTCTTTGCCCCCTATTGAACCCTTGATCAATCCAAAGGTTTATCAAGTAGTCTGTCAGCAAGTTGAAAGACCCCGGGTTCTATCATCTTCAGAAATGTTGAGGCAGCTACTGCCTTTGTTAACTCAAAGCTATCCTGACCAAATTGTTTTCCTACAGCCCAGGTATGTTATTTCACTATCAATTTTTGGTTTGAATTAGCATAGCTGATTGTGTTTTCTCAGAAACAGTTTTTCTTTGATAGATTTAAAAATGATTCTGTTATGATCGAATTACCAAGAATGATTTCGTTTTAATTGTGTTTGCATTAAATCGGTACAAAAGATTTGATTGCTAGATCGATTACAGCTCTGTTTTCATTAAATCGGTTTAATACGATTGTGTTGTTCTTGAATTAGTATAAATGATTGAATTGGCTCTGAGTTAGTTTGATATAGTTCTATTCTGGTTTGATTCAAAAATGATTCTGTGGTTTTGGAATTAGCATAGTCGATTATGCCTGCGATGAATTAATATCAAAGATTGGTTTGCTATATCAAATTTAGTCATGTTTTCATTTAATATGATTTGGTTGTTTTTGAATTGATATAAACGATTTTGTTTGCGTTTAATTAGTATCAAAGATTTGTTTGATAGATATCATGCATTCATGTTACCATTCGATCTATTCAAATATGATTCTGTTAGTTTTGAATTGGCATGAATGATTTGGTTAGTTTTAGTGTGAATAATTGGCTTTGTTTTGAATTAGTAATTAACAGTTGTTTGATTCACCACATATATTCTTGTTATCATTTGGATTGATTTAAAAACGATTTTGTTTGTAAATATGACCAGCTACAGAATTGTTTGATTATGTTAGCTAGTCATAAAATTTGGATTTTTGTTGATTTTACAAATAAAACATTATCTAAACTTGTTTATTCTTATCCACCTACAGGTATATACGAATTTCAATGGGAAATTGGACATGTTGTGACAGTTTAGAACATGCTTTTGTTATATAGTTTTGTTTTAGGTTGTTAGTTTTAGTTAGAAATAGAGATTTGGGATATTGTTACCATATCTTTTGAAAACAGTTTTTGAAACTTCCCACAGGGATGTTTTACCCTGTGGCCTTTATATACTCATTAATTTTTGTAATGAATCCATCATTGTTGGGAGAACAAAGACTATGGATTTATGATGATGCAGACTCAAATGGAAGTGGATCTTTTGTAACAGCTTTAGCTTTCAATTTATCATGTTTTCGTTCAAGTTTTGTGCATTTTAATTTGTGATTAAGTCATTGACTACTTTAGATATCAAGACTTGTTACAGGTTAATGCGTTGTGATTTAAATTCTGTCCATATATGATGTATCTCAGTTTTAGTACAACAATTTCTCTATTTCAATTTGACGAGTAAAGGTTTATCTTCTTCATTAAATGAATTGTTCTATACAAACCTTCACACAGGGATTTATCTAACTGTGATAATTTGTAAATTATAAAATTGTTGTTGTTTTATGTCTTGTTTGTTCTGTCATTCATATTTAAAGAGCACCGCTGCTTCTTGTTTATGAGAAGCTTGTGGAGAATCTGGTGCGGGTTTCCTCCCACCAAATAGCTAAATCAAGTACTGAGCACAGGAAAAATAGGAAGTGTTACTTCAGGTTAGTTTGTTATTTCATAGTTAATAAATTCGAGAATTCTCAGTAGCTTTAGATAGATATATAGTTCAGTTTATTAATACAGATTGTTATCTTAATTTCTTAGCTTAATTAGTTTTTATTTCTCTTTTTTCACAGAAAAGATATGAAAAATTAAAAATAATGGTTTCGCTGTCATAAGGCATTTTACCAATGATTTTTGCAAATTTAGATAAAAATTTGTATTCTGTAAATGTTGTACATTTGTGGTTGAGATTTAATTCTATTGATAGCTGAACATTTAATTTCATAGAATTATTATTGTATAATATTAGACCGTAGACTGTATATATATATTTCAGATTTGTTTATAGTTTTCTTTAGTTTTTGTTTTCATTTAGATTAGTTCCTTTAGTTTAGTGTTCTTTCATTTTTCTAGGACTTAGATCGGCCAACGGAGCCGCTAAACCCGTCGGGGTGGATCATTCCAAACGGCTTGGGTTATTTAGACAACCCCAGACCAGATCCACTCCTCCAGTTGATGAGCGTTCAATTTTGTCCATCAACAAATGGCGCTAGAAGGAGGGTCGACTGACAAGCTGGCCTTGTAGGAGCCTTTATTTTAAATGTATTCAATTTCCCCCATGGCTCTCCAAATCACTGTGTTGGAACATGCTTTCAACTTTTCATTACCCAATGTTCCCAATGAGACAGTCTCTCACTTGTCCAAACTCACCTTTGATGGTGAAGGCAATATATCTGCTAAAGACCACCTTAACAAGTTTTGGTGAAAATGCATCAAACATGACATCTCAGATTTAAGAGTTTTATGCAAAATTTTCTCTTTTACTTTTAGAGGTCGGATCAAACATTTGTTTGACTCCTTTCTAGGATGTCACATTTTTTATTGGTTTCAATTTGTAGATGAGTTTCTAGATTCTTTTGAAATTTATGATTTTGATCAATTATGTGAAGAATTTCATACTTCGCTAATCAACGACGATTCATCTTCAGAAGACTTTTTGACAAGAGTCTATCATATCCTCTGTAAATTTAATCTCGATGACATGTCATTGGCATTAAATCTCTTCTATGATGCTTCCATCCCTTCCATCCAGTCATGTTCAATAACGAATGAAGAACCAATTGCAAATCCTATCACTCAACTGCAAGAACAATCTTCTTCGCAAGAAGAGAAAAATTCTTTCGATAATGTTGAACAAGCCAGGGAGGTAGAATCTATTGACCAAGTTCTTATTGAAAACCAAATTGGTTTTTCCTTTGAATCATTGTATTTTCAGTCTAAGACTAGTATGGAAGATGATTCGTTTTTGGATCAAGGTGAACACCCTCATTCTTGTAACTCATGCTCTAATCAACATTTAAAATCAGTCATTGAAGAACACTTAAGCGATGAAAATCATCTTGAATGTTCTAGTACTCCTATGAAACTGATTAGAGAAGAAGTTACGCTACTAGAAGAAGAAACTTTAAACCTTCATCCTCAAAATGCACTTTGTTCACAGGAAAGACTAGATGCTTGTCACATAAATTTTTAATTATCTATCACACAAAAGGCAAATCCAGATGATCATATTATGTTGAGGAATTCGTCACCAAAACAGAGTAAGAGTTTTAAAGAAAGTGAAGAGAATTGTCTTGACAATACCATTGTTGAGTATCATGGTTCAACAGATTCTTTTCATCTGCTTATTTATGATTCCTCTTATTCTTTATATCCTGATCTATTCCTAGATTCTGGTGGACTTGACATCTTACCTACAACATACTACTCTATTCCACTACAATCATATCCTTTCACTATGCTAAATTTTGGTGAAATTAATTCCAAGCATAACATTGATAAAACCGGATTTGATGCTTGTTCACTTTTATCACTCACATGGGAATAGGACATGTTGCGAGATGATTTTACACAGTTTATTGTTGAAAAAGATAATGCATTATATTTTATGGAGATCAAACATTCTAAGTTTCATACTTGTTCTTTGCTTAGCTCAAATCTTAGTGTTTATACTTCACATTTTGAAATGATCAATCTCATCGAAGGAAATATTCAAACCAATGATCCAATTGATTGCACGAATCCCCCTATGAAGAGTTTCCCATGGATATATTCATTTCATCAAAATCATGGTTTGCATCCCCATTTTTGTGATAGGATTTTAGGATGGCTTGAATATTCATATATAAAAAAAATTCATAATAAAGACAAAGTTGTGCTTGCTTTCTTTTTACCTAAGTATCTTGGAAGTAGGTGGGACATATTTCTTTTAGATCCTCCATGTGAAGAAATTAATGAACACTTAGAGAATTGTCAGGAGGATGGGGCATTTCAGCCTTGGCTGATGGTTATTCCATTTCCTCGTAATCCTGACAAGTTTTTCAAACCTACTTACACTCGCCCATGCCAATATGACCCTTATCACGACAAGATTGCGCAATGGCCGGAGGATTCGTACAACAAGAATATTCAAGGAAATGGTAAGCTCATGCTTACTTTGTTTTTAGATGATGATTATGAAGGTAAGTGTGATATGTTTTTGTCATTTGTTGATATATTACCATTCTTATTAGTAATGCTTGATCTTGTTTCCATTACAGGATTAGAGTTACTCCGATGGCTACAATGGAAACATGACTTCACGTAGTATTATGATTTGTTTAATAGTTAGGGTAGGTTTAGGAATAGGTTTTCTTTCAATTTTATTTCTCACTATTTCTCTTTGTAATAATGCAGTCATGGACGCAAGTGGGTGCACCATGAGAACCATAATACGGTTGTTGTCAGGGAAGTCCCGTTGATCCTTTTCTCTTTACTCTTAGTTGAACATTCATTTTCAAAAACGCATTATCGTCATGAAAATCTTAAATGGAAAGTAAAGAGATAAATAAATCTGAAACAACCCTGACCCAAGGTACCACGAGTAAGACTGCTTTCCCATCAAATATGATTTTCCTACTTTTCAGTCTCCCAATGGATTTGTGGCATGAGGTTTTCAGATGCACCTTCTGTACATATTTTTGTTTTTTGTTTTTGTTGTTTGGATTTCTTTGCTTTCCAATTTTTTCTTCACTGGTGTGTTTTGTTTCCATTTATGCTTATTAGTCTTTCTTTTTGAAATACACATACCTACATTATGAATTGGTCAGACAAAGAAAACAGAAAATTCTTTCTCTGAAATGACTGCTGAAAATTTGTCTAAACATCAATTATAATATACTTTTGAAATTTACAGCCATGATGAGGAAAGACTGTTGTTTGAAAGAAGTTTATTGATTTCAATCTGTAAGTGAAACCTATCACAATCATCCATTATCTTCTCACGCTGTCCCTCTTCCTTAAGGGAATAACTCAGAAGATGTCTCCCTGCCTTCGAAGGTCGGTTTTGTAAATAAACCATCTCTGAATCTTAATGAAGGACAATTAATAAAATTCTTTCAAGGTCTGTAAAAATATGACTAAAATATCATAATTTTCAGCATCACCCCACTCGATTATATATTAAAAAAAAAAAAAATTAAATCATAAAAGAGCTGTGGGAAGTGTTGGTAAACCTGTCGGGATGCTGAACAGGTCTGCTGGCAGCGGGTAAATGCATGCATGATGCCAAGACAACTTCGTCGGGGTACTGAACAGGCCCACTGGCAGCGAAGCAATGTCGGGTATATGAAAATTCGTAAGTATGAAATCTCTTGACCTCAAAATGTCCTTTATTCTAATCTAGAACTTCTTGGTAGGATATGGATATTAGAGTGGGTTAAATGGCAACCCTGTCGAGGCTATGGACGCCTACTAGCAGCAATGGCTCTATCAACAGTATTGGAGATTTATCTTTAATATCATGACTCGCTTGTCTTAACACTGTTATCAGTTTTCATCTTTTAAACCACAGCTGTAATTCTTTGATTAATGATGATGTTTAAATAGTTTTCTGGTTGTTTTTGAGTTAGAAATATTCCCATTATCATGATCTGAATTTGTTCTTTTGGCAGAGATAACTGCTTCTACCAGTGTGTCGCCATTGTTGGCAGCCATTTCGCATTTTTATCCTATTCTTATAAGCTGCCTACACAAGTGTTTTTGAACCCTTGATTCTCATTGCAATATTTTGAATAAAACAACACTATTATTTTGCGCATTCGCAGACCTGCCTTTTGTTTTCGTTTTCACGAATGCAAGCATGAAAACCTTGAGTTCAAAGTCATGTCGATGGCACTAAAATCGTCACTAGATTATTATGGTTACTCTTGTTCATGTGGTCATTTCACTTTTAATTCAATAATGGTCACACAGTTGGCAAGACACCAAATCTTTACTCACTTTGCATTTTTTTTTGTTAATATGACTTCATTTTATAAGATTGTGATGGTATTCTAGTGATTGTGATTGAGTCCTTGATACAATGGTGGTTCGATGTTCTATTGTCCTTCATCAAATTCCTTGGTGCAATGGTTTGTTGAGAACACATTAACATTATGATTAGACCTGTGGTGAAATGGTTTCATACAATGCATAAGTTTTATGGTCAAATCTTTGGTGCTAAATTCAAATTATTGTTTTGTTTTAAATCATACAAACACTATTGCTTGTGCGAATATTCAGGTCGACTTATCATGGTTTTCAATATTTGTTTGATTTATATTGCTTTTAACACGCACCAATAGGGATTTGAATCACCATAGCGTCGTCGATTGTACATTTCGATATGAATGTTTTGCATGGGATTGTTTCATTCTACCACCCTTGCACACTTAGACATTAATGTTTGCCTTGTATCTCGGTCTACCTCCGTTTGTTTTGGGGGAAATTGTGGGAATTGTTCCTGTGACTACCCTGTCAAACCCCTTCACCATTCACCCTGTTGACTGTGTGCTTTCTCCTATGACTCCTGTAAGGCAAATTTAACCCCATGATGTTCAGAGTCTGTTACTGTTTGATAGTGCTAGAGAAGACTGCCCCTGTAACTACCTCCCAGAGACACGATTTTGCATGAGAGATTCTGGGAAAATGGTTTTGAATCGTATCAAACCCTTGAAAACCCAGAACCGAAATTAGCACCTTTACCTTCATCGAGGGAAGTTTCCTCAGAAATTTGGTATTTACAGAGATCTAGCTCGTCCTTTAGAGGTCAATTTTCATATCCTCTTCGTGGCTGTAAGGTACGTTTTGGGTCTGTGTGCATTTGCTGGAATGTTTATTACTTCTCCAGACCTGGGCCAAAACACCTCTCTCACTCGTCCATCCATGTGTCTTTTCCCCCTTTTGAACCCTTGATCAATCCAAAGGTTTATCAAGTAGTCTGTCAGCAAGTTGAAAGACCCCGGGTTCTATCGTCTTCAGAAATGTTGAGGCAACTACTGCCTTTGTTAACCCAAAGCTATCCTGACCAAATCATTTTCCTACAGCCCAGGTATGTTATTTCACTATCAATTTTTGGTTTGAATTAGCATAGACAATTGTGTTTTCTCAGAAATAGTTTTTCTTTGATATATTTAAAAACGATTTTGTTATGATCGAATTACCAAGAATGATTTCGTTTTAATTGTGTTTGCATTAAATTGGTACAAAAGATTTGATTGCTAGATCGATTACAACTATGTTTTCATTAAATCGGTTTAATACGATTGTGTTGTTCTTGAATTAGTATAAATGATTGAATTGGCTATGAGTTAGTTTGATATAGTTCTGTTTTGGTTTGATTCAAAAACGATTCTGTTGTTTTGGAATTAGCATAGTCGATTATGCCTGCGATGAATTAATATCAAAGATTGGTTTGCTATATCGAATTTAGTCCTGTTTTGATTTAATATGATTTGGTTTTTTTTGAATTGATATAAACAATTTTGTTTGYGTTTAATTAGTATCAAAGATCTGTTTGATAGATAGCATGCATTCCTGTTACCATTCGATCAATTCAAATACGATTCTGTTAGTTTTGAATTGGCATGAATGATTTGGTTAGTTTTAGTGTGAATAATTGGCTTTGTTTTGAATTAGTAATTAACAGTTGTTTGATTCACCACATATATTCTTGTTATCATTTGGATTGATTTAAAAACGATTTTGTTTGTAAATACGACTAGCTACAGAATCGTTTGATTATGTTAGCTAGTCATAAAATTTGGATTTTTGTTAATTTTACAAATAAAACATTATCTAAACTTGTTTATTCTTGTCCACCTACAAGTATATACAAATTTCAATGGGAAATTGGACATGTTGTGACAGTTTAGAACAAGCTTTTGTTATATAGTTTTGTTTTAGGTTGTTAGTTTTAGTTAGAAATAGAGATTTGGTAGATTGTTCCCATATCTTTTGAAAACAGTTTTTGATAATTCCCACAGGGATGTTTTACCCTGTGGCCTTTATATACTCATTAATTTTTGTAATGAATCCATCATTGTTGGGAGAACAAAGACTATGGATTTATGATGATGCAGACTCGAATGGAGGTGGATCTTTTGTAACAGCTTTAGCTTTCAATTTATAATACTTTCGTTCAAGTTTTGTGCATTTTAATTTGTGGTTAAGTCATTGACTACTTTAGATATCAAGACTTGTTACAGGTTAATGCGTTGTGATTTAAATTCTGTCTATATCTGATGTATCTCAGTTTTAGTACAACAATTGCTCTGTTTCAATTTGATGAGTAAAGGTTTATCTTCTTCATTAAATGAACTATTCTGTACAAACCTTCACACAAGGATTTATCTAACTGTGATGATTTGTAAATTATAAAATTGTTGTCGTTTTATATCTTGTTTGTTCTTTCATTCATATTTAAAGATCACTGTTGCTTCTTGTTTACGAGAAGCTTGTGGAGAATCTGGTGCGGGTTTCCTCCCACCAAACAGCTAAATCAAGTACTGAGCACAGGACAAATAGGAAGCGTTACTTCAGGTTAGTTTGTTATTTCATAGTTAATAAATTCCAGAATTCTCAGTAGCTTTAGATAGATATATAGTTCAGTTTATTAGTACAGATTGTTTTCTTAATTGCTTAGCTTAGTTATTTTTTATTTGTCTTTTTTCACAGAAAAGATATGAAAAATTAAAAATAATGGTTTCGCTGTCATAAGGCATTTTACCAAAGATTTTTGCAAATTTAGATAAAAATTTGTATTCTGTAAATGTTGTACATTTGTGATTGAGATTTAATTCTGTTGATAGTTGAACATTTAATTTCATAGAATTATTATTGTATAATATTAGACCATAGACTGTATATATATATTTCATATTTGTTTATAGTTTTCTTTAGTTTTTGTTTTCATTTAGATTAGTTCCTTTAGTTTAGTGTTCTTTCGTTTTTCTAGGACTTAGATTGGCCAACGGAGCCGCTAAACCCGTCGGGGTGGATCATTCCAAAGGGCTTCGGTTATTTAGACAACCCCGGACCGGATCCACTCCTCCAGTTGACGAGCGTTCAATTTCTCCTGTCAACAAATGGTGCTAGAAGGAGGGACGACTAACAAGATGGCCTTGTAGGAGCCTTTATTTTAAATGTATTCAATTTCCCCCATGGCCCTCCAAATCAATGTGTTGGAACATGATTTCAACTTTTGATTACCCAATGTTCCCAACGAGACAGTCTCTCGCTTGTCCAAACTCACCTTTGATGGTGAAGGAAATATATTTGCTAAAGACCACCTTAACAAGTTTTGGTGCAAATGCATCAAACATGACATCTCAGATTTAAGAGTTTTATGCAGACTTTTCGCTTTTACTTTTAGAGGTCGGATCAAACATTGGTTTGAATAATTTCAATCATGTCACATTTTTTATTGGTTTCAATTTGTAGATGAGTTTCTAGATGCTTTTGAAATTTATGATATTGATCAATTATGTGAAGAATTTCATACTTTGCTAATCAATGATGATTCATCTTCAGAAGACTTTTTGACAAGAGTCTATCATATCCTCTGTAAATTTAATCTCGATGACATGTCATTGGCACTAAATATCTTCTATGATGCTTCCATCCCTTCCATCCAGTCATGTTCAATCACGAATGAAGAACAAATTGCAAATCCTATCACTCAACTGCAAGAACAATCTTCTTCGCAAGAAGAGAAAAATTCTTCCGATAATGTTGAACAAGCCAGGGAGGTAGAATCTATTGACCAAGTTCTTATTGACAACCAAATTGGTTTTTCCTTTGAATCATTGTATTTTCAGTCTAAGACTAGTATGGAAGATGATTCATTTCTGGCTCAAGGTGAACACCCTCATTCTTGTAACTCATGCTCTAATCAACATTTAAAATCAGTCATTGAATAACACTTAAGCGACGAAAATCATCTTGAATGTTCTAGTACTCCTATGAAACTGATTAGAGAAGAAGTTACGCTACTAGAAGAAGAAACTTTAAACCTTCATCCTCAAAATGCACTTTGTTCACAGGAAAGACTAGATGCTTGTCACATAAATTTTGAATTATCTATCACACAAAAGGCAAATCCAGATGATCATATTATGTTGAGGAATTCATCACCAAAACAGAGTAAGAGTTTTAAAGAAAGTGAAGAGAATTGTCTTGAGAATACCATTGTTGAGTATCATGGTTCAAGAGATTCTTTTCATCTGCTTATTTCTTATTCCTTTTATTCTTTATATCCTAATCTATTCCTAGATTCAGGTGGACTTGACATCTTACCTACAACATACTACTCTGTTCCACCACAATCATATCCTTTCGATATGCTAAATTTTGGTGAAATTAATTCCAAGCATAACATTGATAAAACCGGATTTGACACTTGTTCACTTTTATCACTCACATGGGAAGAGGACATGTTGCGAGATGATTTTACACAGTTTATTGTTGAAAAATACAATGCATTATATTTTATGGAGATCAAACATTCTAAGTTTCATACTCGTTCTTTGATTATCTCGAATCTTAGTGTTTATACTTCACATTTTGAAATGATCAATCTCATCGAAGGAAATATTCAAACCAATGATGCAATTGATTGCATGAATCCCCCTATGAAGAGTTTCCCATGGATATATTCATTTCATCAAAATCATGGTTTGCATCCCCATTTTTGTGATAGGATTTTAGGATGGCTTGAATATTCATATATAAAAAAATTTCATAATAAAGACAAAGTTGTGCTTG
>ML779332.1:746422-763939 GCA_009831015.1 Picea engelmannii
CTGGCAGCAAAGCAATGTCGAGTATATGAAAATTCGTAAGTATGAAATCTCTTGACCTCAAAATGTCCTTTATTCTGATCTAGAACTTCTTGGTAGGATACAGATATTAGAGTGGGTTAAATGGCAACCATGTCGAGGCTATGGACGCCTGCTAGCAGCAGTGGCTCTGTCAACAGTATTGGCGATTTATCTTTAATATCATGACTCACTTGTCTTAAGACTGTTATTAGTTTTCATCTTTTAAACCACAGCTCGAATTCTTTGATTAATGATGATGTTTAAACAGTTTTCTGGTTGTTTTTGAGTTAGAATTATTCCCATTATCATGATCTGAATTTGTTCTTTTGGCAGAGATGACTGCTTCTACCAGTGTGTCGCCATTGTTGGCAGCCATTTCGCATTTTTATCCTATTCTTATAATCTTCCTACACAAGTGTTTTGGAACCCTTGATTCTCATTGCAATATTTTGAATAAAACAACACTATTATTTTGCGCATTCGCAGACCTGCCTTTTTTTTTTTTTTTTCATGAATACAAGTGTGAAAACCTTGAGTTCGAAGTCATGTCGATGGAATTAAAATCGTCACTAGATTATTATGGTTACTCTTGTTCATGTGGTCATTTCACTTTTAATTCAATAATGGTCACACAGTTGGCAAGACACCAAATCTTTACTCACTTTGCATTTTTTTTTGTTAATATGACTTCATTTTATAAGATTGTGATGGTATTCTAGTGATTGTGATTGAGTCCTTGATACAATGGTGGTTCGATGTTCTATTGTCCTTCATCAAATTCCTTGGTGCAATGGTTTGTTGAGAACACATTAACATTATGATTAGACCTGTGGTGAAATGGTTTCATACAACGCATAAGTTTTATGGTCAAATCTTTGGTGCTAAATTCAAATTATTGTTTTGTTTTAAATCATACAAACATTATTGCTTGTGCGAATATTCAGGTCAACTTATCATGGTTTTCAATATTTGTTTGATTTACATTGCTTTTAACACGCACCAATAGGGATTTGAATCACCATAGCGTCGTCGATTGTACATTTCGATATGAATGTTTTTCATGGGATTGTTTCATTCCACCACCCTCGCACACTTAGACATTAATGTCTGCCTTGTATCTCGGTCTACCTCCGTTTGTTTTGGGGAAAATTATGGGAATTGTTCCTGTGACTACCCTGTCAAACCCCTTCACCATTCACCCTGTTGACTGTGTGCTTTCTCCTATGACTCCTTTAAGGCGAATTTAACCCCATGATGTTCAGAGTCTGTTACTATTTGATAGTGCCAGAGAAGACTGCCCCCGTAACTACCTCCCAGAGACACGATTTTTCATGAGATATTCTGGGAAAACGGTTTTGAATCATATCAAACCCTTGAAAATCCAGAACCGAAATTAGCCCCTTTACCTTCTTCGAGGGCGGTTTCCTCATAAATTTGGTCTTTACAGATATCTATCTCTTCCTTTAGAGGTCAATTTTCATATCCTCTCAGTGGATGTAAGGTACGTTTTGGGTCTGTGTGCATTTGCTGGAATGTTTATTACTTATCCAGACCTGGGCCACAACACCTCTCTCACTCGTCCAGCCATGTGTCTTTGCCCCCTGTTGAACCCTTGATCAATCCAAAGGTTTATCAAGTAGTCTGTCATCAAGTTGAAAGACCTCGGGTTCTATCATCTTCAGAAATGTTGAGGCAGCTACTGCCTTTGTTAACTCAAAGCTATCCTGACCAAATCGTTTTCCTACAGCCCATGTATGTTATTTCACTGTAAATTTTTGGTTTGAATTAGCATAGCCGATTGTGTTTTCTCAGAAATAGTTTTTCTTTGATAGATTTAAAAACGATTATGTTATGATCGAATTACCAAGAATGATTTCATTTTAATTGTGTTTGCATTAAATCGGTACAAAATATTTGATTGCTAGATCGATTACAACTCTGTTTTCATTAAATCGGTTTAATGCAATTGTGTTGTTCTTGAATTAGTATAAATGATTGAATTGGCTCTGAGTTAGTATGATATAGTTCTGTTTTGGTTTGATTCAAAAACAATTCTGTTGTTTTGGAATTAGCATAGTCGATTATGCCTACGATGAATTAATATCAAAGATTGGTTTGCTATATTGAATTTAGTCCTGTTTTGATTTAATATGATTTGGTTGTTTTTGAATTTATATAAACGATTTTGTTTGCGTTTAATTAGTATCAAAGATCTGTTTGATAGATAGCATGCATTCATGTTACCATTCGATCAATTCAAATACGATTCTGTTAGTTTTGAATTGGCATGAATGATTTGGTTAGTTTTAGTGTGAATAATTGGCTTTGTTTTGAATTAGTAATTAATAGTTGTTTGATTCACCACATATATTCTTGTTATCATTTGGATTGATTTAAAAACGATTTTGTTTTTAAATATGACCAGCTACAGAATCGTTTGATTCTGTTAGCTAGTCATAAAATTTGGTTTTTTGTTAATTTTACAAATAAAACATTATCTAAACTTGTTTATTCTTGTCCACCTACAGGTATATACGAATTTCAATGGGAAATTGGACATGCTGTGACAGTTTAGAACATGCTTTTGTTATATAGTTTTGTTTTAGGTTGTTAGTTTTAGTTAGAAATAGAGATTTGGGAGATTGTTCCCATATCTTTTGAAAACAGTTTTTGATAATTCCCACAGGGATGTTTTACCCTGTGGCCTTTATATACTCATTAATGTTTGTAATGAATCCATCACTGTTGGGAGAACAAAGACTATGGATTTATGATGATGCAGACTCGAATGGAAGTGGATCTTTTGTAACAACTTTAGCTTTCAATTTATCATACTTTCATTCAAGTTTTGTGCATTTTAATTTATGATTAAGTCATTGACTACTTTAGATATCAAGACTTGTTACAGGTTAATGCGCTGTGATTTAAATTCTGTCCATATCTGATGTATCTCAGTTTTAGTACAACAATTTCTCTGTTTCAATTTGATGAGTAAAGGTTTATCTTGTTCATTAAATGAACTGTTCTGTACAAACCTTCACACAAGGATTTATCTATCTGTGATGATTTGTAAATTATAAAATTGTTGTCGTTTTATGTCTTGTTTGTTCTATCATTCATATTTAAAGAGCACTGTTGCTTCTTGTTTACGAGAAGCTTGTGGAGAATTTGGTGCGGGTTTCCTCCCACCAAACATCTAAATCAAGTACTGAGCATAGGACAAATAGGAAGCGTTACTTCTGGTTAGTTTGTTATTTCATAGTTAATAATTTCGAGAATGCTCAGTAGCTTTAGGATAGATATATAGTTCAGTTTATTAGTATAGATTGTTATCTTAATTGCTTAGCTTAGTTAGTTTTTATTTCTCTTTTTTCACAGAAAAGATATGAAAAATTAAACATAATGGTTTCGCTGCCATTAGACATTTTACCAATGATTTTTGCAAATTTATTTAAAAAACTGTATTTTGTAAATGTTGTACATTTGTTATTGAGATTTAATTTTGTTGATAGATGAACATTTAATTTCATAGAATTATTATTGTATAATATTAGACCATAGACTGTATATATATGTTTCAGATTTGTTTATAGTTTTCTTTAGTTTTTGTTTTCATTTAGATTAGTTCCTTTAGTTTAGTGTTCTTTTGTTTTTCTAGTACTTAGATCGGCCAACGGAGCTGCTAAACCCGTCGAGGTGGATCATTCCAAATGACTTGGGTTAGTTAGACAACCCCAGACTGGATCCACTCCTCCAGTTGACGAGCGTTTAGTTTCGCCCGTCAACAGTCTCTTATGTGCAACCTCGACACTTTGCGACTTTACTTCTCGCGACTTGGAGCATCCAAATTTTGGACTCTCACCCAGGGAACCTCCGAGTTCATGAGATCCTCTTATCTCTTCCACCTGTCCTCCTCCGATGGATGGCTTAGATTACTTCTCTACTTCTCTTCTCACGACTTCAAGAACCCAAGTTTTGGGCTCTCACCCGACGAACCTCCGAGTTTGCGAGATCCTCTAATCTCTACCACTTGTCCTCCTTCGATGGATGGCTTAGATTACTTTTCTATTTCAGGACTTCTCCTTTCGCAATTTTGCAAGTCTCGTTATACAATTTTTGACTCTTCACCTCCTGAAACCCTGAGATGTGAAATATGTGAATGATCTAACGACCCTATTGGCCCAAATCCTACGACTCTATACTCCCAAGATTTTTCACTTAGAAAACAAACACCATAACCTCCTTTCTTTTCTATGAGATCTGACGACTTCCTGGACCTCATGAATTCTCCACGGAGAACTCCGACCGTCAAATTCCTCCTTGGTCATTTCTTCGAAATGAACAAAGTACTCTTTCACAAAACTTGTCTTCCTGCGAAACGATATCACTGCACCTTCTCCCAATACTTCAAGGCACTAAACTTCCTGAGATTTTCTTCGAAAACTCGAGTCTTCAAGAAGACTCTTGCACGCACTCCTTGCATCAACTCCTCAATACTTCCTAGTATTGTATTCTAGGACTCTGTGCACTCTCTGCGACAACAGTCTTTCCACCACTTCGCTCAGTTAGCAAACACTGAGACTTCACTCGGCCTGCGCACTCCTTGCACGATTCCTGTGCTTAACTTACACTTCTGCGAGAATGAGAACCGTGTTATCTCTCCTGAACTTGTAGAGATGAACTCTGACCCCCGTCAATGCACGCCTTGCGGACGATTTCACTGCACACCTTGCAGGAAAAGTCTTGCTCAAGAAGAGAAACAATTGAAACTCATTCTCTATTCTCTCTCAGACTTCAAACACAAAGAATGAAATCATATACACAACATATAAAGAAAATGTATAATAGAAAGTAAACATCCATGAGCATAACATTCACAATGCATACACAAAGAACAAATACGACACCATGAATTTGAATCAAAGCTCTTTCTATTAATTCAAATCTCTATACATGGGTGTTTTCAACAATATCTCTCTACTCTCTTGATTGATTATGTTGCTCTTGCTAATGTTACAATGATACAAGTGAGGGTGTCTATATCGGTTTTCCCTCTAGTTCCTAAAACTATCTAATCTGAGAATTCAAAGCTACCTACTAACATTAACTAACATAAATGCCTTCTTAGTCCTTCAGACGAGAGCGGGATGCTCAAGGTCTGATTACAATCTACCAGTACTCCCTTTCTTAATTATCTCATTTAAGTTTGGCACATCCAACGTTAAAACATTTCAAACATTTTTATCATGTGCCAAAATGCGTTGGTGTTTTCCCCCACGCTCGCTTGATGCTGGTGATGCTCCTGCATCATACTCCCTTGCTTGAAAATTTTCATGGGATCCTGTCCATGAGCTCTCGCATGGTTTGTCCATGCTTTTGGATCTCTTCTTCATTCTCCCAGCTGGCATATTCAACTTTCCATTTGACCAAGTATTCAAAATACTCCTTTCGCCTGGTCCTTTTACTAACTCTTTTCTCCAGTATACTTTCCATCTGTGGCTTCTCTGCAACTGGCATCTGTTTTGTCCATTGGACCTCTGGTTGTTCATCACTTGTTGTTGCTTCCTCAGCTTTGTATGGGTACAAATATGAGACATTGAATATCAGAGAAATTCTGATCCCATCGAGTAATTCAATCTCATAAGAATTTGCCCCAAATTTCTTCAATATCTTACATGGTTTGATCTTCTTCATATTCAGTTTGTTATATGTCCCCTTCGGGAACCTTTCCTTTCTTAGATGTGCTAGAATCAAATCACCAACCTCAAATTGAAGTTGTCTCCTGTGTTGATCTTCTCTGCGCTTATACTCTTGGCTCGAGTTCTATAAACGCTCCTTCACCTGACTGTGAAGTTCCTTCATCGCTTCTGTAAAATCCTCTGCACTAGCACTTCTAGTTGCATCCTATTCTAAATCTCTCAATTCTAAAACTCTTCTTGGCTGCATCCCATAAACAATCTGGAATGGACTCTTCCATGTGCTTCTATTGATTGAATCATTATAAGCAAATTTCACCTGTGGCAGAATATTATCCCACTGATTGTGGTGTTCTGTCAGCAAGCACCTCAGCAAGTCTCCCAAACTTCTATTCACAACTTCGGTCTATCCATCCATCTAAGGATGATAAGTTGAACTTAACGACAAGTTTGTCCCTAGCTTTTTCCATAAGGTTCTCCAAAATTTTCCCACAAACTTGGTGTCTCGATCCAAAACTATTCTCCTTGGTAAGCCATGAAGTCGAATGACCTCTTTGAAAAACAGATTCGCAATGTGAGTTGCGTCACTGGTTTTCTGACATGGTATGAAGTGTGCCATCTTAGAAAATCTGTCTACCACTACAAAGATCGATTCAAACCCTCTTTGCATTCTTGGCAACCCCAATATGAAGTCCATGCTAACTGCAACCCACGGCCTGTCAGGTATGGGTAACGGTTGATAAAACCCTGCATTTTGTCTCTTCCCTTTTGAATGTTGACAAATTCTACATCTGTCCATGAATGTTTTGACATCTGCTCGCATTCCTGGCCAAAAATATGACTCATTCAACTTTGCGAACATCTTGTCATGACTGAAATGTCTAGGCAATCCTCCACTATGTTTCTCCTTCAGCAAATTCTCCCTCATGGAGCATTTTGGAATACAAAGTTGATTGCCCCTGAATAACAATCCATCCTGGATCATGTATTCTATCCATTGGCTTCTGTCCCTGAGAATTGGATTCTCAGCTACTTCATATGCCTCTTTAAAATCTGGATCATCTCTATACATGTCCCTGAGATCATCAAAACCCAGTGTTTTAAATCTGAACTCCTGCAACAACAAACATTTCCTATTCAAAGCATCAACAACTTTGTTAGTAGTTCCAGAAATATGCTTAGTTACAAAAGTAAAGTTCTTCATGTATTCAACCTATTTAACATGTCTTTGATTCAACTTCTCCTATTGAGTCACAAATTGAAAAGCATGATTGTCACTGTATAAGATAAACTCCTTCAGAATCAAATAGTGTCTCCACTTCTTCAATGCCTGAATAATAGCATAGAACTCCTTGTCATATGTGGAGTACTTCACTTTTTCTTCATTCAGCTTCTCGCTGAAGTATGCTATCGGCCTGTCTTATTAACTCAAGACTACCCCTATTGCAAATCCACTTGCATCACATTTTACCTAAAATGTCTTTTTGAAATCCGGCAACACCAGAATTGGTTGTTCCGTGATTTTCCTTTTCAGCAAATTGAATCTTTTCTCAGCCTCTTCTATCTAGTGAAAAGACTTATGTTTCTTCTTCACTGTGTCCATCATCGGTGCACTAATTCCACTGAAATTCTTGATGAACTTCCGGTAGAAACTATCCAATCCATGAAAACTTCTCACCTCAAATATACTCTTCGGTGATGGCCAATTCTTAATTACCTCCACCTTATCTGGATCCATCCTCAATTTATCTGCAGAAATAACAAACCCCAAATAAATGAGCTCTGTCTTCATGAATGAAGATTTCTTCATGTTTATCAGTAGCTTCTCTTGCTATAGCCTCTTCATCAATGTAGCCAAATGTTTCAGATTCTCTACCTTTATTTTACTGAAAATCAGTATGTCATCAAGATACACAATGACAAATTTCCAATGAACTCCTTCAGGACTTCGTTCATCAATATCATGAAAGTACTCAGCGCGTTTGTTAAACCAAATGGAATAACAAGTCATTCATACAACCCTTCATTAGTCTTGAAGGCTGTCTTCCATTCATCACCTTCCCTCATACGAATCTGATGATATCCACTTTTCAAATCAATTTTTGAAAACAATTTGGCCCCACTTAAGCAATCCATCAAATCATCCATCCTTGGAAATGGAAATATATGGTTATTTTGTTGATTTCCCTCAAGTCAGTACACATCCTCCAGCCTCTGTCTTTCTTTGGACTGAGTACTGTCAGAACAACACACAGACTCAATCTTTCTCTGACCAAACCTTTGTCCAACAAATCCTGGACTTGTCTTTTGACCTCTTCATTCTCCTGCGGCGTCAATCTATACGCTGCTTTGTTTGACAAACTAGCTCCAGGTATGAGATCAATTTGATGACTTATACTTCTAATTGGTGGCAACGAACGAGGTAGTTCGTCCACTACTATGTCAGTGAACTCTTCCAACAGTTCTTGAATCTCTTCTGGTAAATCATCTACCCTTGTGCTTGTTAAAACAATCTTTGGCTTCCTGACCACAATGAATTTTGGTTCCTCCTTCTTGTTAACCTCTGTAAGAAGTTCCTTCCCACTCATGAGAAGTATAGTGTTGCTTACTTCAGGTTTCACCTCTTTATCTTTGATTGGATGTAACATGTGAGTTCTCCCATTTTTCTCTAGGGTGTATGTGTTCATTCTCCCGTCATGAATCACATTTCTGTCATATTGCCACGGTCTACCCAACAATAGATGACAAACATCCGTAGGAATAACATCACAGAGTATTTTATCATTATATCCTCCTATCTTAAATTCAACTAAACACTGTTTAGTGACATTTACCTGATGTCCTTTTTGCAACCACAAAACTTTGTATGGGCTTGGATGTTCAATCATCTCAAGCTTCATCTTTTCTACCATCTCTGTAGAAATGAGATTATCTGTGCTACCACTGTCCACAATGACCTTTCATACCCTGTCCTTGGTTTTGCAAGCAGTCTGGAAAAGACTATTCCTTTGCATTGGATTTTCCACCTCCTTCTCTGAGGGTTAAGAGAAATTTTCGCATCATCAACGATCTTCCGCCTTCAACATCTTCTGCCTCAAAATTTCGCCTCTGTGCTTCGGCAATGTGAGTTTCACCACCTTCTTTATTCTTATTTGGACATTCATAAGATTTGTGTCCATTATTTCCACATGTGAAGCACTTTATCACTCCACCTCTTCCTCTTCCTCTACCTCTGGTACGAGGAAAAATATTTCCATCTGCATACTGACCTCTCTGTGAACGTATGTTTCCCTCTCTGTGAACTTCCACCTCTCTCAGTCTGAGTCTAAGGTTTTTTCCAGTCTTCCTTGGGATTTCTATCCTGGGCAATTGATTTGCCTCTGGCTTGACTTCTGCCTTGACCTCTTTGACCTTGTTTTAGGCTCAGCTTCTCTTCAGCTTTAAGAGCCATTTGATAATCATATTCCATTGTTTGGATGGTCATCATGCTCATCTCATCCTGAATGTCATATCTCAGACCATTCATGTACCTGGCAACCTTTTCATCATCGCTTTCGTGATGACCAGCCTTGATGTTCAGCCTATAGAATTATTCAGTATATTCCTTTACTGTCATCATTTTCTGTCTCAAATTCTGCATTCTTCGAAATAGAGTAATTTGGTAATCCCTGGGAATAAATTTCGCCTTCATCTTTGCGATCATCCTATCCCAACTCTTGATTTTTTGCTTGCCCTTGCAGCGTCTGTCAGCTTGTAGCTCATCCCACCACAATGTTGCATGTCCTTTCAATATTGTGAAAACATGTTTGACCTTCTTGTCTTCCTCGGCATATTCATAGTCAAAATAAGTGTCCAGAGCTCTAATCCAGTCTAGAATCTCTTTAGCATCCAGATTTCCTTCATATACTGGAATATCCATTTTTGCCTTAGCACCCATTCTTGCAACAACCCTAATCAGGCGTTCATTTGTTGCATCTTCTGTTGTGAGCTCTTCTAATTCGTGTTCGACCTCATTTTCACTTTCAGAATCACTAAGACCCCCAGCACCGGTTGTGCGCCTCTGTGTTGTCTCCATGTCCTCAAGTCTGGTGCGTAGGTCACACATTTCTCTCTCCATGGCTGGATCAGGCATCTGCCTACCCCTTCTTCTCGGCATCTCCCTATCCTCTGGCGGATCGGGTGTTTGTCTGTCTCTTCTTCTTAGTGGCATGGTGAATCTTCCTTTTCCCTACTACAGAAAGAAACGAAACCTTTCTGGGCTCTGATACCAAACTAACGCATACCTATCGGCCCTCGGGACCGATATCTGCTCACAGGATCATTCTATATTCCTTTGAGTTGGATCGGCTCTTTTGATTCCCACTGGAATTTGTAAAATTATTGATCCACAGGTCCTTCTCGGCAACTCACAATCTCGCGAGTTCGCGAGTTCAGACTCCGATTCTTCCTCCTCCAAATCCGTGATACCCGAGATCGCGAAATTGTTCTGGCTCCTTCTTCGTCAGCACCTCCCCCGCATGACCACCATCTAGGCTAAGTGCTAGCACCTTTCGACTCGCACACCTTCGCGAGTTCAAAGGTTCAACCTTTGGCACCTTCTTTCCCGAACCCCCAAGAGGCGAGATTTGAATTTTCTCCTCTCGTTCTCGCTACTCGCGACTTCACGAGTCGAAGGCTCGAGATTTCATTCCCTTATCTCCCGAGTTCCTAAGAAGTGAGAGGTCAATGGGGTGTTGACTCCTCCAAAAGCGTGACGTGTGTCTGACTGATTAATTCCCGGGCCCACCTTGCAGTTCTACCACGTGTCTCTTATGTGAAACCTCGGCACTTCGCGACTTCGCTTCTCACGACTTGGAGCATCCAAATTTTGGACTCTCACCCAGTGAACCTCCGAGTTTGCGAGATCCTCTGATCTCTACCACCTGTCCTCCTCTGATGGACGGCTTAGCTTACTTCGCTACTTTTCTTCTCGCGACTTCAAGCACCCAAGTTTTGGGCTCTCACCCAGCGAACCTCCGAGTTCGCGAGATCCTCTGATCTCTTCCACCTGTCCTCCTCTAATGGACAGATTAGATTACTTCGCTATTTCAGGACTTCGCCTTTCACGATTTCGCGAGTCTCTCTACACAAGTTTCGACTCTTCACCTCCCAAAACCCCGATATGCGAAATATGTGAATGATCTGATGACCCTGTTGGCCCAAATCCTACGGCTCTATACTCCCAAGAATTTTCACTTAGAAAACACACATCATAACCTCCTTTCTCCTCTGTGAGATCTGACGACTTCCGAGACCTCGTGAATTCTCCACGGAGAACTCCGACCGTCAAATTCCTCCTTGGTGATTTCTGTGAAATGAACAAAGTACTCTTTCGCAAAACTTGTCTTCCTATGGAACGATATTTCTGTGCCTTCTCCCAATACTTCAAGGCACTAAACTTCCTGAGCTTTTCTTCGACAGCTCGAGTCTTCAAGAAGACTCCTACACACACTCCTTGCAGCAACTCCTCAATACATCCCAGTATTGAATTCTCTAACTCTGTGCACTCTCTACAACAGTAGTCTTTCCACCACTTCACTCAGTTAGCAAACACTGAGACTTCACTTGGCATGCGCACTCCTTGCACAGCTCCTGTTCTTAACTTACACTTCTGCGAGAATGAGTACCGTGTTATCTCTCCTAAACTTGTAGAGACGAACTTTGACTCCCATCAAAGCACACCTTGCAGGAAAACTCTTGCTCAAGCAGAGAAACAATTGAAGCTCATTCTCTATTCTCTCTCAGACTTCAAACACAAAGCATGAAATCATATACATAGCATATAAAGAAAATGTATAACAGAAAGTAAACATCCATGAGAATAGCATTCACAATGCATACACAGAGAACAAATACGACACCATGAATTTGAATCGAAGCTCTTTCTATTAATTGAAATCTCTGTACATGGGTGTTTTCAAATACAACTCTCTGCTCTCTTGATTGATTATGCTACTCTTGCTAATGTTACAATGATACAAGTGAGGGTGTCTATATCGGTTTTCCCTCCGGTTCCTAAAACTGTCTAATATGAGAATTCAAAGCTACCTACTAACATTAACTAACATAAATGCCTTCTCAATCCTTCAGACGAGAGCGGGACGCTCAAGGTCTGATTACAATCTACCAGTATGCCCTTTCTTAATTATCTCATTTAAGTTTGGCGCATCCAACGTTAAAACATTTCAAACATTTTTATCATGTGCCAAAATGCGTTGGGGTTTGCCCCCATGCTCGCTTGATGCTGGCAATGCTCCTGCATCATCACCACCAACTCACTACTCTTTGTTCAGTCAGTTAACTGAAGACTAGTTGACTAGTTAACTCAGCTAGGTGGTAGTTCACTCCCGTAACTGCCTGAGAGACTAGAATAGGTGGCAGTTTACTCTTGTAACTATTGGTGTGTGTCTAGATCAATATAGACCACCAATATGGCTCATTAGTTACTCATTGATTTTATATATATTGTAAATTATTCACTCTTTTAGTGTGGAATACGGTTAATGAGAATTCTTCCATTCTTTCTCTCTTACTTCTTCTTTCTCCAATTCTCTCTACAAATGTGTGTATTATTGTTTAGCTAGATCTATTATGTGCAGGTTCAACACATTTACATGGTATCAGAGCCGATGGACTGCTAAGAAAAAACTACACCAAAACATTTTTGCAGGTACAAAAGATTGAAGACAATAAAAAGATGGATTATTCGCCAGAAATACTTCTCACGCCTCATAACTGTTTGGAATTGTCATGTCCCCACTTTGGGACATTATCACAGGGCGGAGATTTATGATGACCAGAGTAGCCAGATGGGTTCTAGAGAGAGTACATGGGTATTTGAGAGGCATTGTGGGGTCCATCTTGCATTGATGATCATATTCCATCATTATGAGCCATTCCGCACATGTTGGCTTTGGTTTCGTTGCATTCCGACGATTTCCATGATTTTGACTATTTTGAGCTATAAGTCAATGGAATTCACTAAAGAGGTCATTTTGGGCACATTACTTGGAGGAACCTCTCAGTGTAATAGCTCATTGGAATCGGGAGGAGAAACACTACAGGATGGGATGGCTAGAAGTGACTTTCAGTGGCCAGGGATGCCACAAGGAGAGATAAGGAGCTTTTCAAAGGTAAAAAGGTTAATTAATTAATTAAAGTGATTTAATTAATTAATTAAATATTAATAAAATGAAACTCACTTTGGAGGGACAAGGTGAGAAAAAAAGTATAAAGGAAAGGCAAGGGCCTCTTCTAATTCATTTTCATGTATGATCTTATTTTGATTTCTGGCTTCTAGCTAGTGAGCCCAATATTGGGGGTTTTGAGGGTTTTAACATAACAAACCCTAGAGGACGATTCGGTGGTGAAAGATTCCACCTATCTTGTCCCAAGCTTGGTCTCGGAGATGAAATACTCTCCCACACCATTCTAGTTCTAGATCTACTCAGTTGCAGGAGGATTCTACATCAATTTCATGTGCAGATAGAGAGAGGGCGCACCAGTGGAGTCATTCCAGCAAGAGGGGCACACCATCTTTGGAGAGAGATTCGCTGTAGGAGATTGGTAGGACCGTTGAGGATTCTATCACTTGGGTTTTCATTGCAGAGCCTTGGACATCAGATCTAGTGCTTTCTGAGACAGTTTTATGGCTGAGATTATTTCTTGAGCAGTGGGGCGAATTGAAGAGAAGGAGGGCGTTTTTGAGATCCAGATCTAGTCCGTTTGGAGGGGTTACACTTCAGATCTGACCCTGAGACTTTACCTAGTGACTTGCAGTGTCCCGATCTATATTTCTGGAGAGTTTCAGAGCATTTGGAGGCCTCCTTCAGCAGGGCCGAATTATCTAGGGTTTCAGTCATCCAGTGGGGCGCACCATTCAATGGGGGATTTCAGATCTACAGAGATTGAGAGGGATCTTGGAGATTCGGTCACCTGGGTTGTTCTTACCATCACCCGATATATCAGTTGGCATATTTATTAGGGTGATTGGACACTTTTGGTAGCAGGGCCGAATTATCTAGGGTTTCAGTCATCTAGTGGGGCACACCATTCAGTGGGGGATTTCAGATCTACAGAGATTGAGAGGGATCTTGGAGATTCAGTCACCTGGGTTGTTCTTACCATCACCCGATGTATCAGTTGGCATATTTAATAGGGAGATTGGACACTTTTGGCAGCAGGGCCGAGTTATTGAGCGTTTCAACCTTCTATTGGAGCGTGGCATTCTTCAGCTGGAGAGTTTGGCATTCAGATCTGCTTATATTGATTTTCATTTCTCATTCATCCTTTGGAGGCATCTTTTATATTAGCGAGAGCATTTTGTAGTAGCTCTTATCTATTGTCTATCTTCTTGGCCATCTGTTGAGCATTCCAGATCGACATCTTCATTGTAGCAGGTTTCTATTTTTTATGAATAAAGAAGAATTGAGATGTTTTGGCTTGTCTATCTTATTGCGTATGGTTGAGGTATGTTCCATGGTTATCTATTTCTGTTATTTTCTGCATACACACATATAAACACATCTAAAAGGTAGATCAGCAAAGTGTTTGACTAAATACCTCACTCAGAAAAAGTTTTAAAAAGACACCAAAATAGTGATGATCCTTGCATAATGGCTTGGGATCATTATAGTGGTATCAGAGCTTAGATCCTGCAAACCTGAGGGGTCTTTCATAGGGATAAATGGATTTTTGGAAGGAAATGGCGATTGTTAACAGTATTGGGGAGTGTGAGAGGGAATATGAAACCCTCAATAATTTCAAAGGGATCATAACATTCCAATGGTTCCTATCCTATAAAAATCCTAGTTGGAACAAGAAGAAGATTGCACGTTGGCTCAAGAAGAGGGAGGAAATCAGAGCATCCATTTGGGGTAACCCCATGCCCATTAGAAACCCCACACCCATTAGGAGCATGCAGCTTTGCTACAATTGCAAGGTGCCTTGGGAACCAGATCATAGGTGTAGGGGTAAGGGTAAGAAGCACACTATTGAGGCACACCATGATAGTGATGATGGGGTGTGTGTGGATGGAGTGACAGATGTTGATTCAGAGAAGTCGGATGATGACATTGACTCTTTCACAGGGGCTAGTGATAGTGACTCTACCTCAGAGGATAGTGATGATGACTCTTGCACAGGGGCTAGTGATGCTTGCACGCTTGAGGAGGATGATGACCCTTGTGTAGTGGATAGGAAGCTGGATGGACAGGACAATAGCATTAGTGTCTCAACAGACATGTCACATACCCTTGATGACCTTACACCTCAGCAGAGTAGTGACTCTAGTGAGGAGTCACATGTGTTAGCACCTAGAGATGATGAGCTTCCTATGGGGGCCGTGACACATCTGTCACATGTTCAGACACCCATGATAGCCACATCACATGAGGAGATCAATGGCATCACAGGTATGATGGATGAGCTTAGTGTGAGGGATGCACACCATGGACAAGTAGACCCACAGATCTAGGAGGAGGTATAGGACATACATGCAGTTGACCCCACACATACAGGTCAGTCAGAGGAGATGGAGTCACATCTATTGGAGACTCCAATGGTTGAGAATATGGTAGAGGTTGACAGGTGGATGGAGCACTTACTTCCAGGATCATATTGCATGGATGAGGATGCACTCTTTGTCAGTTAGGATGACAATAACACGTGTCTGGATACAACTATATGGGATCCAGGCGCAGCTGATAGTAGCAGGTTGAGTGCACATGAGGATACAACTGCTCATATAGGATATAGTGTGAGTCAGGGGGAGATGGCATCTAGTGATGGGATGCAATGGCATACAGGAGTACCTAGTGGCACAATAGACAGCAGGCAATTCATCACTTTATCTTCTGCAGAGAGTGTTGTTAGTGATGGCACTAGCAGTGAGAGGTATGAGGGGGTACCCCAGCATGACTATGATCAGGAGTCACACCACTTAGCAACACAGTTGGGAGTTAGTGAGGCTATGATCAGGGCATCCACTAGACATATTGATGAGATGCATGTAGTGATGGAAGATTATAGTTGGAGAGCATCAGTGGCACAGGTTAACTCAGATGGAGGATTTTCCATGGATGATTTTCACACTCTCCGGGAGAGAGTGTCTATGATGAGGACTGACTACCAGCAGTTGTTGATAGACAGAGACTGCCTATTGGGGATTGGCGAGTTGTACCATAGGGCCCTGAGGGGGTAGGAGTTGGAGGTAGAACGACTCACTCGGGAGTTGGAGAGCACTCGAGGATTCTTGAGAGGCACACATACCGCCCTTCAAGAATCAAAGTCTATTTCAGAGGGGTCTCTTGAGGAGATTCGTCAGAGATCCACTTCATCTGTCTTAGTGGACAGTCAGATGTATCAGTCAGTCACATTGACAGACGATGTTGATGATCTAGCAGAGGAGCACCAGTCGATGGGGGACACTTCCATTTGTTTCTTGGGAGTGGTTGATCTCCATATAGAGATTGATCCAGCTGTATGCCCAGGATCTGTGATGCAACATGAGTTTGCGGGAGATGACATGAGTATGATGGAACATACCGTGATGAGTGATAGCTCACAGAGAGATGCCGAGGTGTATGGTGGCATTTGGAGGGGTATAGTGCCTTGTAGGGAGGATACACACTCAGGGGAGTATGTAGATGTCACTCCTCTGCAGCAGCACATAGTTGTGGGAGATCACCTTCACCATTTTAGCAGTTGCATGGTAGATGAGAGATGGAGGTTGGTTGACCAGCAATCAGAGGGGTTACTTCTGGTTGTACTGGATGGTTGGGACTCGGTGATGACCACAGGAGAGCATCTTTCATGGATACTGATGGACGATCTTCTGGTCGAATCATTGGGATTGACCAAAGCATGTGACACCTCCCAGTCCTACAGTCAGCTGCAGATGTTTCTATTATCCTGTCCTGACACTTTTATCATAGACAGCAGCATGAGGAGGGATAGGCCATGGCTGGGATCATGGAGAGTGAGTAGGTCGAGACTATATGACAGGAGTACTTTTACGGCTTACAACAGGTCAGAGGTGGACCGTGTTAGACATACAGTTGAGACTTGGTGTGTGATGGTGAGCATCATAGACCTGGTGATGACAGATGAGCGTAGTGGGCTTCCGATAGTGATCAGCCCAGCACAGGAGAAGCTAGCGGAGACTGGAAGTGATAAACTTCCAAGTTTTCCATGGGATCCGAGAGTTCACTTGGTTAGCAGGATGTTTCACTACATGACAACCCAGGTGGCACCAGAGAGCCACACACTCCACCTTGGGTTGGTTTGGAGTGGGTCGGCAGGTACTTGTTCTATGGGGCGAGACCTTTTCTTCCTCTTGATAATCATGATAGGGCATGGAGACATTTGGACAGGTACTTCTTCTACAGAGGTGTCTATGCCGATACAGTTTTTGGGTAGTAGATTCGGTGGTCACAGGTATTTCATCTTAAGGATCCCGGCGAGGAGGATCCTTTATGTATGCAGGGGACAGATAGTCGTGGACAGAGTAGTGCAGTGTCAGTAGGAGGATCGTCGGCAGAGGTTAGCATGGGACCTAGGAATTGCAGGATTGAGCAGTTCATTGACCGACAGGGGAGAGTGGACCATTACAGGGGAAAGTTATTCTAACTTTCCATTTAGCACAGTGCTTGAGGGTGCCTCACGGAGATATTGCAGTACCTCATTCTGGCATCATCGTGTGCAGTTGATGGAGACCATGTGGATCTTGGTAGAGATTTGGAGGATGGACTCATTCCGCGATGAG
>ML779332.1:765114-775267 GCA_009831015.1 Picea engelmannii
CGTTGAGGATTCTATCACTTGGGTTTTCATTGCAGAGCCTTGGACATCAGATCTAGTGCTTTCTGAGACAGTTTTATGGCTCATATTATTTCTTGAGCAGTGGGGCGAATTGAAGAGAAGGAGGGCATTTTTGAGATCCAGATTTAGTCCGTTTGGAGGGGTTACACTTCATATCTGACCCTGATACTTTACCTAGTGACTTGCAGTGTCCTGATCTATATTTCTAGATATTTTCAGAGCATTTGGAGGCCTCCTTCAATAGGGCCAAATTATCTAGGGTTTCAGTCATCCAGTGGGGCACACCATTCAGTGGGGGATTTTAGATCTATAGAGATTGAGAGGGATATTGGAGATTCGGTCACCTGGGTTGTTCTTACCATCACCTGATGTATCAGTTGGCATATTTATTAGGGTGATTGGACACTTTTGGTAGCACGACTGAATTATCTAAGGTTTCATTCATCGAGTGGGGCACACCATTCAGTGGGGGATTTCAGATCTACAGAGATTGAGAGGGATCTTGGAGATTCGGTCACCTGGGTTGTTCTTACCATCACCCGATCTATCAGTTGGCATATTTATTAGGGAGATTGGACACTTTTGGCAGCAGGGCTGAGTTATTGAGGGTTTCAACCTTCTATTGGAGCATGGCATTCTTCAGCTGGAGAGTTTGGCATTCAGATCTTCTTGTATTGATATTCATTTCTCATTCAGCCTTTGGAGGCATATTTTGTATTAGCGGGAGAATTTTGTAGCAACCCTTATCTATTTTCTATCTTCTTGGCCATCTGTTGAGCATTCCAGATCGACATCTTCATTGTAGCAGGTTTCTCTATTTTATGAATAAAGAAGAATTGAGATGTTTTGGCTTGTCTATCTTATTGCATATGGTTGAGGTATGTTCCATGGTTATCTATTTCTGTCATTTGTTGCATACACACATATCAACACATCTAAAAGGTAGATCAACAAAGTGTTTGACGAAATACCTCACTTAGAAAAAGTTTTAAAAAGACACCAAAACAGTGATGATCCTTGCATAATGGCTTGGGATCATTACAGGAATGGAAGCCAAAAATTCTTCTTATGCTCAGATGCAGAGGCTTGTACCAAATAACTATGGAAATGAAAGTAGAGACTGATTCTTCCGATGAGAAAAATGACTTTCTCAATAGACAAGATATGGCCATAGGATGTATCCTCTATTTAATTTCTCCCGAAATTCTCCATCAAGTATATGATGACACACAAGAATTCACTTCAAATGATTTATGGAGAATATTGGAGGTTTTATTTGGGAATAAGGAAGAATGCATGCAAAATGTTGACAAGATAGAGAATGTAGAAAAGCCACTAGAAGATAAATCTTCTTAGTTTGAAGAGCCTTCTACACGCATATTTGCAGAAATTTGTATTCCAATAATTGAAGATGATGTCTACTCCATTTCATATTTTTTTTTTTAAATTAATGTGGAATATATATGGCATGCATCTCAGGAGTCACATGCAAACACTTTTCCATGCACAATGCATGAATCTCAGGAGAGAAAAAGAGAGTCGCTCACATCAGACTCCATTATGATATTTTATGAGCCAAATTTGTAGAAACAAATTAGAAATTTGAATTCCTCTTAGGAAAATATCCAATTTCAAAAAGAAAATCATCCAAAACGAATTCTGGAAACTAAAGTTATGATCATTTCAAAATCAACAAAATTTCAGCATTTTTCGGGAAACTGATGCACGGTTTTCAAAGTTTCATCCAAACTTTCTTTGGATATTATTCATTACAAGAAGATAAAGAGAATATATGTGGAAATATCAATGATGCATATACTTCATCAGATACGTGCAGACATCTACATCTTCAACAAAATATTCAACGAGCACAAACTTGCATAGTTGTGATGTCTTCTTGGAGTGAAGGACAAGGTTGTTTAGAAACTATTTTTTGTTCCTTCTCATTTTATTTTTTTATGCATTGTAATTTGAGGGGGGGGGGGTTCCCATGAGGTTTTCCCTCTTTCCTCATTTAGTTCAGTGTATCTTTTGTATTTGGGTACCTAACATGGCCTCGTAGTCGGGACCCATTCTTTATTTTTACCATAGTGATGTTCAGGGGGGGTGTTGGAGTTACTTCAAACACACCTAGGATTTATTTTTCCTAAGGTTATTCCTTCTTTATTAGTCATAATTATTCATTATCCAGTCTCCTATATTTTAGGGGAGAATATTCCACCTGGAGAATATTCTCTTTCAGTTGACACTTCAGTTTGACTAGTTGAGTTGAGTTTAGATATTGCATTGGTTTTGTCACCATGCAACATTGGGATCATCACCAACTCACTACTCTTTATTCAGTCAGTTAACTGAAGACTAGTTGACTAGTTAACTCAGCTAGGTGGTAGTTCACTCCCGTAACTGCCTAAGAGACTAGACTAGGTGGCAATTTACTCTTGTAATTGTTGGTGTGTGTCCATATCAATCTAGACCACCACTATGGATCATTAGTTACTCATTTATTCTATATATATTGTAAATTATTCACTCTTTGAGTGTGGAATATGGTTAATGAGAATTCTTCCATTATTTCTCTCTTATTTCTTCTTTCTCCAATTCTCTCTACAAATGTGTTTATTATTGTTTAGCTAGATCTATTCTATGCAGGTTTAACACATTTACATGGTATCAGATCCGACAGACTGCTAAGCAAAAGCTACACCAAAAAAATTTGGCAGGTACAAAAGATTGAAGACAACAAAAAGATGGATTATTCACTAGAAATACTTCTCACGCCTCATAACTATTTTCAATTGAAGCCAAAAATTCTTATGCTCAGATGCATAGGCTTGTACCAAATAACTATGGAAATGGAATAAGAGCCTGATTCTGTCGATGAGAAAAATGACTTTCTCAATAGACAAGATATGGCCATAGGATGTATCTTCTATTTTATTTCTCCCGAAATTCTCCATCAAGTATATGATGACTCACAAGAATTCACTCCAAATGATTTATGGAGCATATTGGAGGTTTTATTTGGGAATAAGGAAGAATGCATGAAAAATGTTGACAAGATAGAGAATGTAGAAAAGCCACTGGAAGATAAATCATCTCAGTTTGAAGAGCCTTGTACACGTATTTGCAGAAATTTGTATTCCAATAATTGAAGATGATGTCTACTCCATTTCATATTTTTTTTTGAAATTCATGTGGAATATATATGGCATGCATCTCAGGAGTCACATGCAGACATTTTTCCATGCGCAATGCATGCATCTTAGGAGACAAAAAGAGAGCCGCGCACACCCGACTGCATTATGATATTTTATGAGCCAAATTTGTAGAAGTAAATTGGATATTTTTATTCCTCTCGGGAAAATATCCAATTTCAAAAAAAAAAATCATCCAAAATGGATTATGGAAACTGAAGTTATGATTGTTTCAAAATCAACAAAATTTCAGCATTTTTCTGGAAACAGCCGCACAGTTTTTAAAGTTTCATCCAAACTTTATTTGGATATTATTCATTACAAGAATATAAAGTGGATATGTGTGGAAATATCAATGATGCATATACTTCATTAGATCCGTGTATACATCTACATCTTCAACAAAATCTTCAACGAGCACAAACTTGCACAGTTGCGACGTCTTCTTGGAGTGAAGGACAAGGTTGCTTAGCAACTGTTTTTTGTTCCTTCTCATTTTATTTTTTTATGCATTGTAATTTGAGGGGGGGGGGTTCCCATGAGGTTTTCCCTCTTTCCTCATTTAGTTCAGTGTATCTTTTGTATTTGGGTACTTAACATGGCCTCATAGCCGAGACCCATTCTTTATTTTCACCATAGTGATGTTCAGGGGGGGTGTTGGAGTTACTTCAAACACACCTAGGATTTATTTTTCCTAAGGTTATTCCTTGTTTATTAGTCATAATTAGTCATTATCCAGTCTCCTATATTTTAGGGGAGAATATTCTCTTTCATTTGACACTTCAGTTTGACTAGTTGAGTTGAGTTTAGATGTTGCAATATTGGTTTTTTCACCATGCAACATTGGGATCATCACCAACTCACTACTCTTTGTTCAGTCAGTTAACTGAAGACTAGTTGACTAGTTAATACAGATAGGTGGTAGTTCATTCTCATAACTTCCTGAGAGATTAGACTAGGTGGAAGTTTACTCTTGTAACTATTGGTGTGTGTCCAGATCAATCTAGACCACCACTATGGCTCATTAGTTACTCATTTATTCTATATATATATTGTAAATTATTCACTCTTTGAGTGTGGAATACGATTAATGAGAATTCTTCCATTCTTTCTCCAATTTTCTCTACAAATATGTGTATTATTATTTAGCTAGATATATTATGTGCAGGTTCAACACATTTACATGGTATCAGAGCTGATGGACTGCTAAGAAAAATCTACGCCAAAATGTTTTTGTAGGTACGAAAGATTGAAGACAAAAAAAAGATGGATTATTCGCCAGAAATACTTCTCACGCCTCATAACTATTTGGAATGGAAGCCAAAAATTTTGCTCATGCTCAGATGCAGAGGCTTGTACCAAATAACTTTGGAAATGGAAGTAGAGTATGATTCTGCCGATGAGAAAAATGACTTTTTCAATAGACAAGATATGGCCATAGGATCTATCCTCTATTTTATTTCTCTCGAAATTCTCCATCAAGTATATGTTGACTCACAAGAATCCACTCCAAATGATTTATGGAGCATATTGGAGGTTTTATTTGGGAATAAGGAAGAATGCATGCAAAATGTTGACAAGATAGAGAATGTAGAAAAGCCACTAGAAGATAAATCATCTCAGTTTGAAGAGCTTTCTACACATGTATTTGCATAAATTTGTATTCCAATAATTGAAGATGATGTCTACTCCATTTCAGATTTGTTTTTTGAAATTCATGTGGAAGATATATGGCATGCATCTCAAGAGTCACATGCAGAAACTTTTCCATGCGCAATGCATTTATGTCAGGAGACAAAAAGAGAGTCGCGCACATCAGACTCCATTCTGATATTTTATGAGCCAAATTTGTAGAAACAATTTGGATATTTGAATTCCTCTCTAGAAAATATCCAATTTCAAAAAAATAATCGTCCAAAATTGATTCTGGAAACTAAAGTTATGATCGTTTCAAAATCAACAAAATTTCAGCGTTTTTCTGGAAACGGTCGCATGGTTTTCAAAGTTTCATCCAAACTTTATTGGGATATTATTCAATACAAGAAGATAAAGTGGATATGTGTGGAAATATCAAGGATTCATATACTTCATCAGATCCGTGCAGACATCTACATCTTCAACAAAATCTTCAACGAGCACAAACTTGCACAGTTGCGACGTCTTCTTGGAGTGAAGGACAAGGTTGCTTAGCAACTGTTTTTTGTTCATTCTCATTTTATTTTTTTCTGCAATGTAATTTGAGGGGGGAGTTTTCCCATAAGGTTTTCCCTCTTTCTTCGTTTAGTTCAGTGTATCTTTTGTATTTGGGTACCTAACATGGCCTCGTAGCCGAGACCCATTCTTTATTTTCACCATAGTGATGTTCAAGGGGGTTGTTGGAGTTACTTCAAACACACCTAGGATTTATGTTTCCTAAGGTTATTCCTTGTTTATTAGTCATAAATGGTCATTATCTAGTCTCCTATATTTTAGGGGAGAATATTCCACCTGAAGAATATTCTCTTTCAATTGACACTTCAATTTGACTAGTTGAGTTGAGTTTAGATGTTGCATTGGTTTTGTCACCATGCAACATTGGGATCATCACCAACTCACTACGCTTTGTTCAGTCAGTTAACTGAAGACTAGTTGACTAGTTAACTCAGCTAGGTGGTAGTTCACTCCCGTAACTACCTGAGAGACTAGACTAGGTGGCAATTTACTCTTGTAACTGTTTGTGTGTGTCCAGATCAATCTACACCACAACTATGGCTCATTAGTTATTCATTTATTCTATATATATATATTGTAAATTATTCACTTTTTGAGTGTGGAATACGGTTAATGAGAATTCTTCCATTCTTTCTCTCTTACTTCTTCTTTCTCCAATTCTCTCTACAAATGTGTATATTATTGTTTAGATAGATCTATTCTATATAGGTTCAACACATTTACATGGTATCAGAGCCGACAGACTGCTAAGCAAAAGCTATACCAAAAAAAATTTGCAGGTACAAATGATTGAAGACAACAAAAAGTTGGATTATTCGCCAGAAATACTTCTCATGCCTCATAACTATTTGGAATGGAAGCCAAAAATTCTTCTTATGCTCAGGTGCAGAGGCTTGTACCAAATAACTATGGAAGTGTAAGTAGAGCCTCATTCTGCCGATGAGAAAAATGACTTTCTCAATAGAGAAGATATGGCCATAGGATGTATCGTCTATTTTATTTCTCCCGAAATTCTCCATCAAGTATATGATGACTCACAAGAATTCACTCCAAATGATTTATGGAGCATATTGGAGGTTTTATTTGGGAATAAGGAAGAATGCATGCAAAATGTTGACAAGATAGAGAACGTAGAAAAGCCACTGGAAGATAAATCATCTCAGTTTGAAGAGCCTTCTACACACGTATTTGCAAAAATTTGTATTCCAATAATTGAATATGATGTCTACTCCATTTCATATTTTTTGTTTGAAATTCATGTGGAAGATATATGGCATGCAGCTCAGGAGTCACATGTAGACATTTTTTCATGTGCAATGCATGCATCTCAGGAGACAAAAAGAGAGATGCGCACATCAGACTCCATTCTGATATTTTATGAGCCACATTTGCATAAAAAAATTGGATATTTGAATTCCTCTTTGGAAAATATCCAATTTCAAAAAAAAATCGTCCAAAACAGATTGTGGAAAATGAAGTTATGATCGTTTCAAAATCAACAAAATTTCAGCATTTTTCGGGAAACGGCCACACGTATTTCAAAGTTTCATCCAAAATTTATTTGGATATTATTCATTACAAGAAGATAAAGTGGATATGTGTGGAAATATAAATAATGCATATACTTCATCAGATCCGTGCAGACATCTACATCTTCAACAAAATCTTCAACGAGCACAAACTTGCACATTTGCGACGTCTTCTTGGAGTGAAGGACAAGGTTGCTTAGCAACTGTTTTTTGTTCCTTATCATTTTATTTTTTTATGCATTGTAATTTGAGGGGGGGGTTTCCCATGAGGTTTTTCCTCTTTCCTCATTTAGGTCAGTGTATTTTTTGTATTTGGGTACCTAACATGGCCTCGTAGCCGGGACCCATTCTTTATTTTCACCATAGTGATGTTCACGGGGGGTGTTGGAGTTACTTCAAACACACCTAGGATTTATTTTTCCTAAGATTATTCCTTGTTTATTAGTCATAATTAGTCATTATCCAACCTCCTATATTTTAGGGGAGAATATTCCACTTGGATAATATTCTCTTTCAGATGACACTTTAGTTTGACTAGTTGAGTTGAGTTTAGATGTTGCATTGGTTTTGTCACCATGCGACATTGGGATCATCACCAACTCACTACTCTTTTTTCAATCAGTTAACTGAAGACTAGTTGACTAGTTAACTCAGTTAGGTGGTAGGTCACTCCTGTAGCTACTTGAGAGACTAGACTAGGTGGCAGTTTACTCTTGTAACTATTGGTGTGTGTCCAGATCAATCTAGACCACCGCTATGGCTCATTAGTTATTCATTTATTCTATATATATTGTAAATTATTCACTCTTTGAGTGTGGAATATGGTTAATGAGAAATCTTCCATTCTTTCTCTCTTACTTCTTCTTTCTCCAATTCTCTCTACAAATGTGTGTATTATTGTTTAGCTAGATCTATTCTATGCAGGTTCAACACATTTACAATTGTAATAATCCCATTGGGTGTCGATGTTAATCCTTCACTTGTTGACATGCAAGACATAAAGCTACATAATTAACTATGTCTATTTTCATTCCATTCCAAAAGAATAATTATTTCAGATATGAATTCATCTTCTTTACTCTTGGATGAGCCATATGCACTATTCTATGAACTTCTCTTAAGAGTAAATTTTGAATTTCATTGTTTGGTGGTACATAAATTCTTCCACAAAATCTTAATAGACCATTGTCATCCAATTTATATCCTTCATATTTTAGAATTTTCATCGCTTTATTTTCAAATTCTAGCTTAACTTGTTTATACCATTCATATTCTAAATGTAGTTTCAATATCATTTCTCACAATGTCGTCTTTAATGAAAAAATCAAAGATACATGGATTGCAACTTAAATAATCTACCATTATATTTATTGTTCCTTTAATGCAGGATATATCAAAATCACACTCACTTAATAATTCTAACCACCTCCTTTGTCTAGTAGTTAACTTATTTTATATGAATATGTGTTGAAGTCCATGATGATCTGTGTTCAACTCAAATTTTATTTGTACTAGATAACGCATCCAAATTATCAACATGTGTACTATCACCACAAATTCCAAATCACACATTACATAATTCTATTTATGCAGAGAAAGATTTCGTGAAGCATAGGAAATCACCCTACCTTCTTCCATTAGTAGTACTCCTAATCCTTCTTTTGAAGCATCTTTACATACTAGAAAATATTGATCCATATCCAATACCTTCAATATAGGATCTATAATTCATAATTATTTGATTTTTTGAAATGCTTCCTCGTGTTGTTCCATCCACAAAAATGTCGTATTCTTCTTTTGTAACTATATAATAGGATTTGCAATATTTGAAAAGTCTTCTATAAACCTTCTATAATATCCATGCAAACCCATAAAGCTATGTACTTTATGTACATTAGTAGGAACTATCCATTCCACAATCACTTCTATTTTTGTCATATCCACCATGATTCCTTATCCTAAAATTATATGTCCCAAGTAATGAACCTTTGATTCATAAAATGAACATTTAGAGAGTTTAACATATAACTTATGCTCTCTAAGACATTGCAATACTTTTCTTAAATGTTTTTTGTGCTCCTTCAGTGTTCTGAAATATATTAGAATATCATCCAAAAACATTTTCACAAACTTGTCAAGATACTGTCGAAACACTTCACTCATTAAACTCATAAATACTCATGGTGCATTTGTCAATCCAAAATGTACTACTACAAATTAATAATGACCAAAACTGTTGTTGGTCACTATAATTGCTTAATTGATTCAAACAACCAAGTCATACATAAATTATCAACCCAGGGAAGTCTTTTATTTCAAAGATAACCACGCACTATATATGCTCAATTCCAAAAGCAACTTAGTGTTGTAGTAAAGAAACTTATACTAATCACACTTGCTTGAATAAACTGAAGTTCTGAATTAAATCACAGGAAATCAACTTCCCTATTGAAGATCTTGAAGATTAATCTAAGAATCCTGGATTACATTAAAATAACACTTGCAATGGGAAAGAACAACTATTCTGCAACCAGAGAACAAGACCCTTACTCTCAAACAGAGACTTCAGTGCTAACACTCTTTTATGAAAACAGTAAGCAGAAGACAATTAACAGAGAACAAGGTTGTCTAGTTCCTTCCTTTCTAAGCAGGAGCCTTAAGCCCTATTTCTGTTTAGCACACTTGTGAAATTGAGGTTTACAGAGAACAGGGTGGTCTGATCCCTTCCTTTCTGAGAAGGAACCCTTCACCCAATCCCTGGCTAGCACACTTGCAGAAGTAAAGGAAATCTACAGAAGATAGGGTGTTTTGATTCCTTCCTGTCTGAGCAGGAACCCTTAACCCAATCCCTGGCTAGCACACTTGCATAATTAAATGAAATCTACAGAAGACAAGGTGTTCTGATTCCTTCCTGTCTAAGAAGGAACCCTTAACCCAATCCTTGGCTAGAACACTTGCAGAATTAAATGAAATCTACAGAAGACAAGGTGTTCTGATTCCTTCCTGTCTGAGCAAGAACCCTTAACCCAATCCCTGGCTAGCACACTTGTAGAATTAAATGAAATCTACAGAAGATAAGGTGTTTTGATTCCTTCCTGTTTGAGCAGGAACCCTTAACCCAATCCCTAGCTAGCCTTATAAAATCATCACACAAGATTGCTGATAAAAAGAATTACGAATTTCATTCAATAAACTAAGACA
>ML779332.1:806034-859810 GCA_009831015.1 Picea engelmannii
TCACCTTGTCCCGCCTCTGGCACAACTTACCCTCGGTCTTGGCGTCCCCCTGACACTCGACCTTGTCACACGGTTGCGGCCACTCATTCTATCATACACCCTCCAACCAAGGGCAGTCTTGAGTCTTCCCACTTTTTGACTTCGTCCATGTACCTATGCCACTTCCTCACCTCAGTAGATTCTATGAAGCCCTTTGCTTCTGGGAGTCGCGTTCCCCTTTTGTCGACAGCAGCACACTTTTTCCAGAAGGGCGACAGTATCTTGATCCTCATTTGTCATTTAATGAGAGATCTCGGACGGCACAGGGTGAACCACCATTGCTCCCTGCTGTCGTTGGCCCCCATAACATTCGACGCCAATACTTTCTCATGTTATGGTGGGTCTTACTTTGCAACTATTGCAGTTATGTTTACCATTTGCCGAAGACCTCTGAACGTGGTAGGGCCATCAATGCCCGCATCATCGTCGTTGCTTCTTACTGTGACCATTACCTATTATTCAGAGTATGTTCCTTTGCAAAATTGTCTTCTACCTTTATCATTACTGCCCCCGAGGGCGCTGCAGTTGTCTACACCAACACTTCAGTCATTTTTGTTTCAGAGTTACATAACACAAGCATGGGGCATGCCCGCATCGTTTGTACACAGTTGTATATTTTATGCACTTTCTGGAAGGTCGGGTTCTACTCGTCCCTTTCTCTTCCAAAGGATTGCTCTCACCAGTATCACTATTTCTCTCTCTTACAAACAACATCCTCAGTAGAAGAAACATTGACGGATTTCGGCTATACGTATGCTCCTAACCTCATCCCTCAGGGGGCATCTGTTATCACTGAAATTTCATCCGCACATGGCGACAAGAACTCAGCATCGTCAAAACAGGAATGAAGTCATTCATGGCATTGAATTAATTTTACAGCATTACAAAAGGGTAAAAAACTATACAAAGTAACCAAAAATTGAAGGGCGCTTTACACAAGATGGGTGCGCGTGCATATGCATGGAACAGGAATGTACAAGGTGAGCATGCGCGCACGATGCGTGACTGTTGGCGCAAAAACCCGTGCACCTGCTAAATGGCGCATTTATGGAATTGGTCGGCCTCCCAACCACTTATGGATCAGCTCCCAAGTTGATTTGACTCCCAAATCTGAGCTGAATCCGCATGGTAGGCTGGTCAAATACCTAATTAAGCCCTAAAGAGCCCCTTTTCACACCTCAAAGGAGTTACATAATCACCCAATGCTATGCTATAAAAATCCATGAGGAAACCTCATTTTCTCAAGGAATTTCATGTATTGTTATGCTGCTAAGATTGTTAAGGACTCATTCTTTGACAATAACACATTGGCACCATTTCATAGAGCCATTCACCTCTCCATTGAGTGGATGTGCTTGGATTTCTTTCACCATCATTCTCATTTTCTCATTGTAAGGAGAGCAAGTTTGTGAGGACACAAGAGCCTTCCTTTGGAGGACGAAGGGACTCACAGTCCCCTTTCTTCATTGTTCTTTGATTTCATCAATCGATCAGCCTAAAAACATTGGTGATATTGGTCCTTTTGTGTTTTTATTTCTTTATCCATATGCTCATAGTTTTAGTTTGTTTTTATTTAATTCTTGTTTATAGTTTTCTTTTATTTTCTCTAACCCTTTCCTCTACAACTGTCATGCTCTGCAAGACCCAACAGGGCATGTAAGCACCCTTTATTTGCTCACAAGGTGACAAATTGGGTGCAAACAGTCGTGACCGCAACAATTCAACCAGAGGAACCAACAGATCCTGAAGAGGGGGAGTTCCTTTTTCATTCATAGATGTGGGTGAAGGGGACCCCGCTGCATTTAATTATTGATAGCGGAAGCCAGAAGAACCTCATCTCAGTAGAGGTCGTCAAACAGTTGGGATTGTCAACAACACCACACCTGCAGCCATACAACATCGAGTGGCTTCGCTAAGGACGAGATCTCCGTGTCAATCGACAATCTCGATTGTCATACATTATCTAGCCCTTCATGGACAAGGTATTATGTGATGTTTCCCCACTAGATATCTGTGATGTTCTCTTGGGCCAACCATATATGTTGAAGCTCCATATTGTTTATGAGTCTTGACCCCGTAGTGTCATTGTTACTTTGGGGGGTCATCTCTACAGAATACCAGAGGTATTTCTGACTATTGTTCCACCTAAAAAGTGCCTCAAGGTAGTATCTCATACTGCAAAATTTAGCTTCTTCACAATCTGTTCAAAAGGAGAACAAAAGGACACTGCAACCATTACAGCCTTGCCCCAAGCACCTTCTATCCAACAGAAGCAGGTCGAGAAGGTTGCATCAAAGTGTAAATATTTATTTTTCACACCATCCTCTCATGTATCTAGACTTTTTGAACAGCCTCAACCTCAAAAGGTTCTTGACATACTTCCACAAACTGAGCAACGCGATGTCTCCAACAATACAAGCAGCTCACCAAGATGCAGATCTAGCAAATGCTTTTCCCTCTCCCCCGGGAACTCAATGCAATGGAGACCATTTATTCCTAAGGAGGGAGGATTAATCCAGGTGGATATCGGTGGCCAGCCACCTTTTTCGACTGGCTCAAAATAGTTTTCTAGCAATTTGGCAATTTACTATTTTTAGCAGGTTTTAACTTCCGAGGCCATTTTGAGGGCCTAAATGAATGTTTTTCAAGATCGAGGTTTTCAATAATATCTGAAGGCATAATTGAGCCCCCAAAATGAATCTCCTCGACAATACCTTTCTAACAAGTTATCACACACCTAAAACAAAGATCGTATGCACAAGTTATGACCCCGGGAAGTTGATGTACTAACTTACCCAAACGGGGCCCACATGACTTTTGGCGCTTCATCTCCTAGGGTTAGGTTTTTGGATGTCTAGGGTTTTAGGAATTCCTATTTATTGTAAAAAGGCCTTGAGAGCCTCATTGTACTCATCTTCTTGCGAATTCAAGTAGCCGTCACATCTCTTCTCAGATATAAGCTGCCACCATTCTAGCGAGTCTTTCACTCTGTATTTTTACAGTCTCTATACATTTCTTTCACTAATAGAAATTGTGTATTACTATATATTTTTGTTTATGTTTGCATCTCTGATACATTCATGTTATAATATTGAATATCTTTGATATCTCTGTAAATTTCTTTATTATATCTCCGCTCGCATTTCGTGCTGAAAATAATCCGGATCATAAGTGTAGAGATCAATGGAGACCAAGGTTATTTTGATGATCCATCCCACAAATGTTATTTTTTTTCAAAATCAAAAGTATTCTGATTTTCATGATTCGATATTTTCTTAATCGCTTAATGACAATTGGGTTAGTTTTTCTCATTGAACTTTTGGATTAGTTTGTCTCATTGAACTTTTGGATTAGTTTGTCTCATTGAACTTATGAATGGGACTTATATATATTTATTTTTTATTTTCGATAGAATATTTGGTTTACTTATTTTTATATCACTAAACCTTGTCTAATTAATGTAGGTAAGATTAAATTACAAAAATTATGAACTATATTATGAGGTTAATGTTAATGGTTTAGGGGTTTCTGATAGTAACCCAATACAACATATGTTAATTTTGATGATGTAAGGTTAATGTAGGTTGTGGTGAGATTTTGCATATTATGTTGCAACAACTTCGATAGTTCATTAGAAATGGAAAAAATACATCAGAACATAACCATTGTGGCAATCTAAGTGTGAAAAACCTACAGAAGTGAAAGTCTTACCTTATTAAATTCAACCACAAAAGTATTTTAGAAGTGAACTGGGCTGGAAGGACACGTGGTATTCCAAAAATATATTTTTAAAACCAATCCAAGGATATTTATTTTACATCTATATAAAACAAAATCATATATATATATATATATATATATATATATATATATATATATATATATATATATATATATATATATATATATATAATAAAGGCTGACTATATCAATTTTTCTATATTGTTAAGAAGATAAGACATACAACCATCGAGTTCACAGTTTTAAACATGAAACAAATAATCTGACCATTGTCTACTACAGAAGCTAACTAGTTACTTTGTCTGAAATTGCAATTAAATTAACATGGTACTTAATAAAATGGTAAGTCACCCATACACATCAGGGTAAGAGGTCCTCAATATCACCCACACATAGTATAGGAAGAGTTCCCTCCTTTACTGACCCACAAGATGCAGAGAAGGGAATGACCCTTTGTTATATCCACATACAATAGGAAGAAGGGAATGACTTTGGGGTTTCACTCACACACAAGGATTTATGAGAGAAGTGGATGTTTGTCTAGAGATCTCTTAGTAGAATGCCATCATTACCACTAGGAAATATTTAAAGAATTTAAGACTGGTAATTTTTTATTATTATAAGTTTTGTTACTAATGAAGGTATTTGAGTTGGCTATAGTTTTTATTATTCTAATACATATAGAGAGAGTGCACAATTATATTCCTGAAATGAAATTCTATGAAAAAATAAAACAACCATTTGTTAAGTGGGTAGTTATATGGATTGAATCATCTAGTACTGTGTCATGTTTCAATATATATGTATCGAAGAAAGTGGACCAACTATTAAATAAGAATTTATCAGTTCTGAACATGTGCTTGGAAATGACAATTAACATGGCCTTATCTCAAGATCTATCCTAGGTTATGTCTTTTCATTGCTAGTATTTTCAACTTGTGCAAGAGTAAATCAATTTTACCGATATGGATGGAGGATGGATAGCAACGTTTTCCCAACCTCAAACGTGTTCTTATCATAGTTTGAACACCACCACCATGAATAGAAGGTTGAGCAAACGATTCAATAAATAAAATTGCAAAAATAAATAATAAATCTTTGTACTAAGTGTATGGCTATTGTGATTCCACTTACATTTATGTAGTATGCTTTGTATATTGACATATACTGCATAGGTTCTAGAATCTCAGTTGTGTGTTAATACTCCAGGGCCTCTCCCAATCTCCACATCTATACTACAACTAATGGTATTATGGATATCGGTGAAGGAAATACATATGATAAGTATGTAATTCACCTATTGTACCCTATAGGTGGTGAGCTATCCTAGGTGGCATCAAGCAAACACACAACTATCAAAACAATTTGGTAAGAATATTGTGTGAAAACAAAATCAAGGGCATGATGCCTACATTGCAATGAGGCAACAAGAATCAATCTTAATCAATATGATATCCAACAAATTACCAAAAAAATAGTATTTTAGGCCTCAGATAACTCATAGAACATTTCTAACCACATTTAATTATTTTTACAACATCCATGATTATCTTTCATGTGTTTATTTGTTCCAAAAATTAGGAAAGACTTGGTATTTCTCACTTGATTGCCTTATAGTTTACTTACAAAGGATTGAGTTGTTCCAATATGGTTGTGTTCTTGCACCTAGATAAAATCAAGATAATAACCACTGACACTCATAATTTTCTAGGTTCCAAAGGGGTTTCCAATAGTTTCATTACCATTGTTGTTTTTAACTCTAAATCTTATAATATACTTATTCATTTTTCTAGTCTGCATACTGTCATATCTCTATCATGTTTGAAATTTTGTAGAAAAATGGATTTTCATATTGGATAAAATTTTAGCCATAATTCGGGTCTTCCACCCATGGTTGTATAGTAGTAAGTGGAACGAGAAACCATATTTTATTGCTTGTGATAATGTTTATCCCCCACGCCTAGGGGTAAAGAGAGGATATCATGTCCCATGGCCCATAATGGAGAACATGATCCAAAACATGACAATGATCAGCATATCCACATATGGCAGCCTAACAACCCTCCCTCATTCACCTTTACAATTATATTTCAACCAAGTCTCATCACATTCAAGAAACCCAAAGTATTGGATATGGTAAGTCGTCATCACCATGAGGTATGTTAGTCCTTATTTTATACAAAGTGTTGTTCTTAATTTTTATGGCATGTGGATGAGGATCTTTGGTTGAAGTTGAATAATGGATAACTAGTTTGGGAAATTATTCCATTTGTCTGGTTTCACCTTGGTGGTCAGTGTATGTGCCCTAGTCCCATGTTTTCACCGTCTAAGGAGAAGGGGTACTAGTGGGGGGCACTCACAAGGGTAACATTATGTTCCCCACCATACTTAACACTTTCCATCTTGAAGCCTCTCATAGTGTACTAAACTTGGTCAATGGGTCATAGTCCATTCTCTCATGAGAAGAGGGGATAAAGGCCTAGAGTTTGTTTCACAGTTTCTACTAAAAGAATAAGAAAATTGTGCTAAATAAATAAAGGAATGATAGAAAAAAAGGACTAACAAAAGCAAGTCCAAAATTGATCTCTATTCTTTTAGCGCATGCCCTGGTCCCAAATAGCAATGGTACAACTTGAAATCTTATTAAAGGGGACTTGAAAATATAATAAAGTGGAATAGAAAGATGGATGATAAATGGGTTTGGGAAAAATAACATGTAAATATGGGGTAAATCAAGAGAAAAATCATCCTCCACAAATGCCCTCATAGAAATGGATTCAATGACACCATATTCCATGAAGTAATCCCTAAAACCATATGACTATCACACTTACTGTTGAATGGTTTTTACTTTTTGTTCTCACTCTCAGGACCTATCCCTCTACCTGGGTTATTTTATTTCCTATCTAGATGGCGCACCTGATAGGGTTGGATGAAGGCCCCCCCATACTTAAACTTGAAAACTCACATGGGGTCCTGGACTGGTTGTTGGGGTACATGCTAAACTACATACTTAGTGAGATACTCATTTTTTCCCCCATTTTTCCTACTATTTAGGAGGATTGTTATTTATAGAATGTCTATTTATACTAGGTTTATTTTTAGTCGGTGGATTCGTATGTGTAATACCATTGGTTTCCAAAAACATGGGCTCATAAACCACCATTAGGAAAATTCCTATTTTTTAGCTACCATTAGGCCAATTCCTATTTTTTATCTACCATTAGGAAAATTCCTACTTTTTAGGAGATAATTCCTATTTCCTTAATTTCAGGAGATATTTCCTATTTCATGGCTATAGAGCATACTTTAGTAAGAGTATATGCCTACTATAGAAGTTAACATTACCCATATAATACTTGGTGTTAACTCACTTCACTTATTTAGTGACTTTCCATAATTAGCAAATTCTCACTCAGCTAGGACTTTAGTTCCATTCTTGAACTCTAGGCTTATTGTAGGAGATTTTTTCTATTATGGATTGAATTTTGACTTCATGTAGAGTTTTCAGCAAGTTCGCACCTATTATTTTAACCTTTTCTTATTATTAGCAACTTTTGACTTTAGTTAATATTTTCTATTCGGAGAAGTTATTTGTTTACTTGAGAATGCACATGGAAATCCCAACCTAGTGCACATTACTCCTCATGTGGAGATTCCTATATATTTTATTCATTATCAAGGATTAATACATTGTGACTAGAGTTGGTTTCTTAGTCTCTTGTGTGTGAAGATTGATTATATTTTTCTCTCTCCTCTCTTTCTTTTGAAATTATCTAGTGTAGTATTTTCTTCTCACAATTAGGTATTGGATTGTGGTTTAATCCTAAATGGTATCAAAGCCATTATTGTGAGGGAGTATTCAATTTTATTGAAGGTTTATAGATCATATTGGACAACCCATAGAGAAATTTGGATCAATCATATTCTTCAGTGATCTTGACACCCTTCAAATACTTTGAGTGGAAGCCCAAGATAGAGCTTCTACTTCAAAGCAAGGGTTTGTATAGGATCACCATGGGGACTGAGGTTGATCCTACTTCATACATACATAAATAAAAATAATTCAAAAGAATGGATGAATCCTACGGGATATTGTGCTTGAGAATCTCTCCAAATATCCTCTTTCATGTCGATACTTTCAAGACTCCTAACAATGTTTTGACAAAGTTGAAGGATTTGCTAGGAAAGAAAGACAATCTAAGAGGTCATAAGCTAGAGAATGATCTACTTGCATTGAATCCAAGATATTTCGATACCCTATAGGAATAATTATGTAATATTAAAAATTTTCTTTCTTATGTTAATTCTTTTGGAATCGATAAGAAAGATGAACAATTAATCTTTTCAATTCTAACAAAACTAGGACCAGAGTATTGTGTCTACACTTTTTTTCTTTTCATACTACCAGGTTAGCTATGGGTTCTACATGGAAGATTCCATCCCTATATGATTTTAGGGAGTCAATTATCCATGAGAAAACAAATCTCATCCAAATAGAGGAAATTAATAATTATAATCCCCATGTGCTTACATCTCAAGGGCATTCAAAGAAGATTAAGCAGAGGAACAAGGGTAAGAAGGACCAAGAGAACAAGAAGGAAGGTAAATAAAAGTCTGCAGATGAGAGTTCAAGTTCCAAGGAATCGAAAGGAAAGAAGGAGAAGACAAAGTGTTCCTATTATAATGAGGGTTTCCATCCTGAGAGTTCTTGCATGAAAAATACCATAGATCTCATTGCACAAACACTTGAGAAACATCACTTCAAGGATTGTATTACAGATAATGCAAGGAAAATCCATCATCAGAAAGAGGTAATGGTCATGAATTACTTTCTATTTCATATTCTCCTAATGCTTGGGTGCTTTATTCATGGGCTACCCATAAGATGGCTTCATCGGATAGAATTTTCTCATACTTGGAGACTTGTTCCGGACCACCGATCTTTATGGGAGATGATTCTCCTGCAAATTTGTGTGGTAGGGGTAGAGTTGATATAGACCATGGATGATTTTAGGATGTACTTCATGTTTCGAAGCTTTCAGTGAATATTCTCTCCATCTATAAAATCAGTCATTCAGGTTCAGGGAAGAAGGTGGAGTTCACTCCGAACTCAGTTATTATTTCTGAATTGTCAGATGGTTCAAACATTGTGGTTGGTGAGGTTAATCACCATTCCATGTTGTACACCTTCTCTCACTTCACTCATAAATTTGATTATGCATATATTCTAACACGTGCTAATGAAGAGTCTAGGTTATGGTACGAGAGGTTTGGGCATCTGAATTTTAAATATTTAGATCAACTTAGTAAGGGTGGAATAGTAGATGGATTACCCCAGATTCAGTACACAGATGGAGTTTTCTAGGATTGCATGCTAGGAAAACATCCCGAGGCAAGGTTAAACATAGGTAAATCATGGAGGGAATCATCGCTTCTAGAGTTGGTTCATAGTGACATTGCAGGTCCTTTCCCACACCCATCGATTAGTAAAGCTAAGTATGTTCTTACTTTCATTGATGATTTTCCGATATATACATGGGTCTACTTTCTCAAATTAAAATATGAGGTCTTTGAGTGTCTTAAATATTTCTAGCATCTTGTTGAGAACCAAACAAGGAAGAGGATTAAGAAGCTTTGTACATATATTGAAGAAAATATGTGAATACGGATGTTGAGTATATTTTTTCAGAATCAGGTATAGAGTTGCAACAAACAGTTCCATATACTCCACAAAAGAATTTGGTAGTGGAGAGAAACAACAAGACATTGAAAGAGATGGCCAATTGTATGTTGCAAGATAGAGAGCTACCTCCAAAGTTATGGGATGAAGATATTAACTATGCAGCCTAAATTCATAATAGATTTAATCATAAATCAGTCAAGGGAGTCACTCTGTATTAGGCTTGGAGTGGTAAGAAACCGAAAGTCACTCACTTTAGAATTTTTGGTTCTCGTGCATGGGCTAGGATCCCTTCCCATATGAGGAAATAGATGGAATATCAGAGTAAGGAGTGTATTTGTTTTGGATATCCAGATGGAGTGAACAGATATAGGCTATTATATACTACTTCATATACATTATTCATTCAAAGGAATGTTAAGTTTGAAAAGGGTCCTTCACAGGTACTTCTGGAGTAGTCCACACATCCATCTCCACCGCCACTAGTTGTGGAACTTCGTGAGACTTCTTTTGATCATATTTCTGATCAGATATATGAATATGATATATCTGATATTTTTTTATCATAAAAAATAATTTTCAGGTCCATAGCATTGACCACAATGGGAACAACAAACTCTTTAGGCAGCAGGTGATCTAGTGGGTGATTCTATTGATCCATGGAGAACAAGATCTTAGTTTGTGGAGCCTCCTCAATATTTTACTACCATGTGTACATTTATACATATTTGTTGTTACATGGTACTTGGATCATATCCTCATTCTTATGCAAAGGATAAAGGAAACCCCCATTGGGAGGAAACTATGAAAGAGGAGTGCAATTCCATTATAGAGAACAACACATGGGAGTTGGTTCCTCTACCTTCCAACATGAAGCTTGTTATATTTCCAAGACAAAGAGAGTTTCTGATGGATGCATTACAAAGTATGAGTCTCAGTTAGTAGCTAAATTTTTCTCACAGGTACAAGGCATTGACAATGAGGATACTTTTGCACCTGTTGCCAAGATTGATTCCATTTAGTTAGCTCTAACTATTCTAGCAGCTAGAAAGTGGGAAGTACACCATATGCATGGGAAGAATGATTTCTTACATGGAGATCTTAATGAGGAGATATATATGGATTAGCCAGAGGGATATATTCAATATCCATCATTAGTTTGCAGGTTGAAGAATTCATTGTATGCACTTAAGCAAGCACCTTGGGCATGGTGTGCTAAAATGGACTCTTATCTTCTCTCTATAGGTTTTATTATATGTATATCAGATCCTAATGTGTATATGATGAGGAAAAAAGATTTGATTTTACTGATAGTTCTATATGTAGATGATTTAGTCATCACATGGATCTCATCCTCCTCCATTGTTTCAATGAAGACCACTTTGCATGATAGGTTTTGTATGACAGTTATGGGATCGTTACATTAATTTATTGGTCTTGAAATCAACCAGAATAATTCAAGAATCAAGAAGTATCAGTCCAAGTATTCCATAGATCTACTTTATAGGTTTCATATGACAGATTCCAAGACTATCCAACACCCTTTTAGTCAGGGGTTAGACTAGAGGATGCCAGTGCATCACCTTCGGTTGATTGTACTAGATATCGATAGTTGGTGGGGAGTGTTCTCTACCTTACACACTCTCAACTAGACATCTCTTATGAAGTTGGATCAGTTTCCAAGTACATGTAGGAGCCTAATGAGCTTCACAAGAAGGAAACAAAGAGTATTCTCAGATATGTCAAGGGGACTATCAGTTTTAGTATACAGTATGCAACAAGATCTTTCTTGGATCTTGCTAGTTACACAGACTCAAATTGGGTAGGCGATAGAACTTATCACAATTCCACTTTAGGAGGAATTCCACTTCAAGATATGTCCTCTACCTTGGATTAGAACCTATATGTTGGTCAAGTAAGAAGCAATCAACAATTTTTTTATCATCAATAAAGGCAGAGTACAAGGGTGCAATGAATGTTACTACTCAGACTATTTGGTTGCAACACTTTCTTACGTAGTTGTGAGTTCATTTTCATCATACAATATTTATATCATGTGATAATCAGAGTACTGTCAAGTTGTGTAGAGACCCAACTCGGAGCAGGGATGATTTTAGGGGCTAAATTTCGCTCATGGGCTAATTTTCCATGGTTTTTCCAAAAACGAGATTCGCTATTTTAAAAATGATTCGCCCAAATTCTATAGGATAAAATTATTTTACGTTAAAAATCGCCAAAATTTTATAAAAACTATATTAAATCCTTAGAAATTTGAATATTTTTACAAAAATATCACCAATCATTTATAGTTGGAATATGAAGGATTAATAAGATTCGCCAAGGTTTATACATTTTAAAATAAATTTCCATCCTTAAAATCATCCCTAACTAGGAGGCAACGAACCAAGCACATTAAGGTTCATAGGAACTTTATTTGAGGACAAATTCAGGATGGAGTCATTGATATGCAGTTCTTTCCATCTTCAGAGTAGGAGACAGAGATATTCAAAAAGCATTTCACCAAACAATTTTTTTTCTCATTGAGGGACATTCTTGGAGTGAGGGATACATTAGTTTAGCAGATAAACTTGTTAGCATTATTTTCTTATTAGCAACATATTTTGAGGGCGGGGGGGGTGTGTTCCCACTAATTTTTCCCTCTTTACCTCACTTTTGTACATGAGTACCTAACATGGCTTCATATTTTCGGAACTCGTTATTGTGCACACCTCGGTTATGTTTCAAGGGGGGATGTTGGGGTACATTCTCAACTACATACTTAGTGATATACTCATTGTTTCCATTTTTCCTACTATTTAGGAGGACTATTGTTTATAGCAGGTCTATTTTTAGACAGTGGATTCCTATATGTAATACCATGGGAAAATACCATGGGTTTCCAAAACCATTGGATCATAAACCACCATTAGGAAAATTCCTATTTTTTAGCTACCAGTAGGCCAATTCCTATTTTTAGCCGCCATTAGGAAAATTCCTATTTTTTAGGAGATAATTTCTATTTCCTTAATTTTAGGAGATATTTCCTATTTCATGGCTATATATCGCACTTTAGTAAGAATAGTGTTCTCATAGGGAAGTGTGCATTACCCATATAATACTTGGATTTAACTCATCTCACTTATTTAGTGACTTTCCATAATTAGCAAATTCTCTCTCAGTTAAGACTTTAGTTCCATTCTTAGACTCTAGTCTAATTCTAAAAGATTTTTTCTATTATGTAATGCATGTTGACTTCATGTAGAGTTCTCAATAAGTTCACACCAATATTTTTGACCTTTTACTTTTATTAGAAAATTTTGACTTTAGTTAATTGTTGCTATTGGGAGAAGTTACTTTTTTACTTGAGCATGCACATGAAAATCCCAACCTAGTTCACATTAGTCCTCGTGTGGATAGTCCTATATATTTTACTCATTATCAAAGGTTAATACATTGTGATTAGAGTTGGTTTCTTAGTCTCTTATGTGTGAATATTGATTCTATTTTTCTCTCTCCTCTCTCTCTTTTGCAATTAACTGGTGTAGTATTTCCTTCACACAATTAGGTCTTGGATTGTTGTTTAATCATACACTAGTGTGATTCTTGAAGGGGATACTAAGGTAAATTATATTACATGGATTATATATGAAGTTATAGCTTACTTTACATGCTTGAAGGACTAATGTTTCTTATGAACTTTGGCTAACCATGTTTTATACATTGATTTTCCTTCGATGACCCTGACATGGTTCTTGAGGGACATTATGTGCTTGTACCTAGGACATTGTCCCTTTATTGCATGACCTTGGCATATGTAATGGATAGAAGTGGGTCATCTAGTGAAGCATCACCCTCAAACATTGGCTCTCACATCCTTATAACCATGAACTATGGACAAATGGGCTTGGTATCAACATATTCAGTCATGATAACACATGTATGGGATGGAAGCCCCATAGGTTGGGAAGAGTACCCCAGAGTTTATCCCTCACCAATATTGGGGATGTTTCAATGGATGATAGTAAGAGACAGTGCAGAGATGAGATGCATCTCCCGAGGGTCTGGATGTAACACCTAGATCCTATATGTTGGCCCTATTATGGTGATGACATCACTTCTGAGGGTATGATGCAACTAGGGTTTAATGGACACATGGGGTACTGATGATGCATGATATGATTTTTGGTGACGTGAGACATCACTTATTACCACCTTTCTTTGGATTTATTCCACATGTCCTTTGGATCCCCCCTCTTTTCCTAAGGAGGCTTGATGTCTCACATGTGTGGGCTATTTTGATTTATTTTTCCAATTTAGCATTTTGTAAAGGGTTAAATGAGAGGTTGACCCCACTTTAAATATTCTTATGTTATTCTATGTGTAAAAATGTGTTAGGTTAGCCTCATATAAAAAGGATACCCTCACTTTCATTTTCATCATCATCTTTCACTCACCATTATGGGTGGCACGTCTGAAATTTTCTCCCTTTGTGGGTAATTAGTCTTTCTCTCTCATGCGCTATGCTTGAAATGGTCTCTTGTGGATGGATTTTCTGATTTTGGATGGATATTTATGCAATTAGGGTTACATTCTCTTGGTTTCTTGTATGAAGTAAGTAAATTTCTTCAATTTGTGTTCATGATATTAATGTTTATGGTCAAATCATTTTTTTTTGCAAGAAGTCTTGCTTATTGAAACCCTAAGAGAGGAATATAAGTTCTTCTTCCTCTCACAAGGTTATATTTGTCTAGAATCGGTTAATTTGTCCTTGATAGGGTTAGAGCCCTAAATCCCTAAAGTGATAATACTTTAGGATTTTATCCCTAGACATTTGATCGTTGACCTAGTTGAGGCTACAAGAAGGGAGGAATGATTTCTAAGGCCTGAATTTTCTTGCAAAAGGTTTGTAACCATTGAAAAAGGTGCACAGATTCCATAGTGTTTCACATACCTAATCTAGTGTGTGTGGATTTTGCATCAAAGGAGGGTGCACACATTTCACAATATTGCGCACACTCAAGAAAGTGTGCGTAAATGATTGTAATGTATATATATATACAAATATGCTTTGAGGCTGGAGAGCCTATGTGATTATTGGGTTGGTGAGTTGGGACACAAATAGGCTAGTGCACATATCCTTGTAAAGTATATGACACTTAAGTTAATAATAAAATAACAACGTTATGCACAGACAAACTAGACGAAAATAGACGGGAGGTTGAAATCCACTAAAAATGGAAAAGGGGTTTATATTTTAATAATATTTTTGAAAAGTGTAACCTTACCGATATATTATTTATCATAAGTTCATGAGGGATTGGAATGAGTCACCGAGTGGCTAAAGTCATCTTCGAATGTGACAAATGTCCAGTTGAAGGCATGCAATATATATTGTTGGCCTTAGTGTATTTTTAAAATAAATAATCCATTATTCTCTATCGATTCAAGGAATTTTCATCTGCAAAGGAGTCTGTGTCGTGTGGTATCATATTGTCTGGTATGTCCATGTGCTTGGGAAAATATGTGTGTTTTCGAAGAGGCGGGTTATCAGGCCGATGAGCATTCTCTCTAGGTGAGAGTTTGCTGGAAATTGTCATGTGGTGCACTGTGCATTAGTTGAAGTGACCTGAGACTTTCTGATCCATCCTATTGCTAAATCCCTGGAAGGGAAGTGGGATAGTCGAAAGACTATTGGGCAAATAAGTTGCATAATTATTGGGGTGGAATAGGAATGTGGGGAATGAGGGGCTATATACTAGTTGCACCTTGTACTGAACAATTTCATTGATTATTAGACCATAGATTGGCACTAGAAGTCCTTTTTCCCTGGTGGAGTTTGAGCCCTAGCTCAAGGGTGACTTGTTGCTAAAATATGATAAGCAACAGAGTCCATCTCTAGGAGGAATGTTTGAGTCATTCACATAGCTGGTGACATTTCTGAATGATAAGTGTTATTATGTACTTGTATATTTATTGCATGTTTATTTAGTTGTATTGATTATGGTCTACCTCTTGTATGATAATGCATATGAATAATGGTTGTTATTTTGTTTAATGTTTTTTATTCATGTAATTCGAATGTGGTTATTCAGTTTAGTAGTTGTACATGTTGTGTACGTTAGTTGATAAATAATGTATGTTAAGATAATCCTGGTAAATGGTCAAGAGCTTCTTGAGTGAGGCTAGGAGTACCGTGCACAAGGAAAGTGGTCCGAGGGCACATTTGAATGGATTCACTATGTGCAGAAGAAAGTAGTCTGCGCACGCAAGAAAGAAGGACCTTCTAGGGGGGTTGGTATGGTCATGCACATGGTGGTATTTGGGTTCTCCATATTAGTATGTGAACAGTAGTGTTCACATGTTTAAAGTGGGTTATACACACAGTAATGTTGGTGTGATCATCATGCTGGTGCATACAATTTTATTCTGTGTACTTCCATTGTTATAATCTATTTAATCGGGAAGGAGTGTGGTGTGACGTGAACCATTTTGGGTTGCATGCATTTACTCAAGTGTTTCCACATAGTCTGAATGTTAACTGTGCCCTAATTGTATTGAGTTAACATTGCTTACTAGTAATCCGAAGACATCACTTGAGGTATCATACCTGGATTTGGGAGAGTTTGTGTGACGGGTCCCAACCTGAGTGGTTGGGGAAATTACATTATATTATTAGAGAAATTGGTTCAACATTGGACTTGTATGGGCCAAATATTAGCATGAAATAGACATGTTTATTAAGTATTGGTGTTTCACAGTGAAAAGTTAATTTTGAGCGGAAAAGCATTGGTGCGCAACGAAGAGCTATGATGTGCACACTAGAATTTTGGATGTTAAAATTATCCAAGAAAACCGAAGAAAGAATTATGAGAAAATGGTGCAAATTTTTCATGTAGTTGTTGCATTAAATCATCTAAAAAATCTTAATTGCCTGCAAATTTTGCAGAATTAGTAGCAATCAGAGAAGGACAAAATAAGTGTAAAAGGTCAAAAGGTATGGAAGATGCATGAAGGATTTACAGTCATGATGATGATGAATTTGGGGATTTGTATGTCAGGTTTGGTGCTGATGGTATAGAATTCAAGGAGGAGCACATAAACTTGGTAGAAACCATAAAGGGATTGCAAAACGATGTCCAAATCTATAAATCTAATAATGAAAAGCTTTTGAAATCGAAGGAGAAGCAAGATGACTTCAATGTCAAGTTGATGCAAATCTTGGACAAAACAAAAAATAAAATGGACATGGATACATAGTCAAGTAGATCAAGAAGTCACAGGTCTCATGATGAGAAAATAATAGAAGAAATAAGTGTTGGTAAGCATTCTTTCAGGAAAGCGTGTAGTATCTCAAGTCCATCTCCTATTATAAATCATAAAAGAAGGACTGGGGTGGATGACCTACACGGAGAAATGAATAAGATAAATCCTCCTACCTTTGACGGTGAGCCAAAAAATGATGAGGATGCAGAGACATGGATGTTAGGTATGAGGAAGTACTTACAGTTGCATAATTATTCTCCGCGACAAGAAGGGATAATTGTTATATATCATCTCAAGGGGAAAACATCAATGTGGTGGGATCAATATGTACAAGTGCAACAAATTTATGATAAGAAGGTTACTTTGAGGGAATTCAAGCGATATTTTGAAAATAAATATCTAACCAAGCACTACTATGATGGGAAAATGAAGGAATCATTTGAACGCAAGCTTGGGAGCATGACCAGAGACAAGTACAAAAGGATATTTTTAGAGCTGTTGAAATATGTTCCTTTTATCAAGGATGAATAGGTGAATATTCAAAGGTACCCGAGTGGGATTCCATCATTTATTAGTGATAAGATACTATATGATGATCCCAAGACATTGGAGGATACTATTAGGCATGCTAAATGTCTTTATGATCAACAAAAGGGAAGACCAAATTTACAAAAGGCTTGGGAAGAAAAGATGAAAAGAAAGGTGGAACAAAGGAAGAAGGGGACTGAGCCACCATTTTTTAGAAATACTATGCAAGGACAACCAATTTCCTAGGAGCCCAGAATGACTAAGGCAATATAAACTAGGCCAAGGCAGAAGCCAATGAAATGTTGGGGTTGCGATAGAAATCATATGTTTAGATATTTCCCTCAAAGAGGTGAAAAATAAAGGACTACGCATAGTGTATGAAAAGTTGTGACAGTTGAAGACATGTGTAGAAGTGTACCTAGAATTTACGTAGCCTTAGACAACAAGAAAGATGAGTTTTAGTCACACATGATCGAGGTGGAAGGTAAAATTAATGATTAACCCATTTCTATTTTAATTGACTTAGGAGCTATTCATAGTTATCTAGATCCTAAAATGGTGGAAAGATTCCAATTTCCCAGAAGAAAACTTGGAAAAACTTGGTTGGTGCATTTAGCTATAGGGTAAAAGAGGAAAATTAATGACACGGTCAAGACATATCCAATGGAAATGAATGGACTACACAAAAAATTTGATTTGAATATCATACCTTTGGGTTTGTATTATTTCCTCATTGGAACAGATTGGTTGGACCAACATCATGTTGTTCTATATTGTTATAATAAGGCATTTACATACCTAGATGAGCAAGGAAATTTCAGAAGAGTTCAAGGCATTCCAGGAGGTATGACTAACAGAGAAGTTTCAACCTTGCAATTGAAGAAAAGATACAGGAAAGGATGTCAAGTATTTGCAATGCACATGGAGGAGGCATCCATTGATAAAGTGACAAGTGTGGAAGACTACACAGTACTAAAGGAATTTGATGATGTCTTTAAAGAGATACATAGATTACCACCAAAAAGAGATATCGAATTCTCTATAAATCTGATGCCTAGAGAAGCTCACGTATCCAAGAATCCTTATAGGATGAGTACGTTAGAACTGAAGGAGTTGTATATGCAACTTGAAGAGCTTCATAAGAAGGGGTATATACAACCAAGCGTGTTTCCTTGGGGTGTACTAGTTTTTTTCGTGAAGAAGAAGGATGGTATACTAAGACTTTGTAACGATTTCAGACAGTTGAAAAAGGTAAAAGTGAAGAACACGTATCCTTTTCCAAGGATAGATGACCTGTTTGATTAGCTAAGGGGTGCAAGGATATTTTCCAAGATTGAGCTCAAATTTGGATATCACCAAGTGAGAATAAAAGAGGAAGACATAAAAAACACTGCCTTCAAAACAAGGTATGGTCATTATGAGTTTACAATGGTTCCTTTTGGGTTTTTGAATGCCCTAGTTGTCTCCATGTGTTTAATGAATGGAGTTTTCAGAAGTTCTTTAGATATGTTTGCCATTGTATTTATGGATGACATACTTATTTATTCAAATGATGAAGTAGAGCATGAGAAGCACTTTAGGATGGTGTTGCAGGTGTTGAGGGAGAATCAAATTTATGCAAAGTTGAGCAAGTGTTCATTTTACTAGAGGAAGATTCATTACTTGGGTCATGTCATTTCATAAGAAGGAATAGTTGTGGACCCAATGAAGATAAAATCCATTGAGGAATGGAAAACACCAAGAAATGGTGTAGAAGTGAGATCCTTTATGGGACTAAAAAGGTACTACATAAGGTTTATTAAAGGATTCTCACAGATTGTTCATCCAATTACATCATTGTAAAAGAAAGGTGCACAATTTGAGAGGACTCGATATTGTGCAAGGAGTTTTCAGCACTTGAATATTTTGTTGACAAGTGTGCCAATTTTGAGAATTGTCGATCCATATGTAGAATTTATGGTGTGCACAGATGCATACAAGGAAGGGATCGGTGGAGTCGTAAGTCTGAATGGACATGTGGTATGATACGAATAAAGAAATTTGAAAGAGAATGAAAGGCTCTATGCTACTCATGATTTAGAATTGGAATCTATAGTGCTTGCCTTGAAGATGTGGCAACATTATCTCATGGGTAAAATATTTGAGCTGAGAATAGACCATTCTTGTCTCAAACATTTTTTTGGACAACCAAGTTTAAATTCCAAACAAAGAAGGTGATTAGAGTGCCTATGTGAGTATGACTTCAACATAAATCATATCATAGGAAAAGAGAAAAAATTGGTTGATGCACTCAGCAAGAGGGTGCATGAGAGGCATGCTACAACCATTAGCATGTACCAAACAAATTTGGGCGACATAATTTTAGAAGTTTTCAAATCAGATCTACGCTATGTGGACATGAAGGAGAGGAAGACATCAACAAGGATGCCTTCAAAACAAGGTGTGGTCATTATGAGTTTACAATGGTTCCTTTTGGGTTTTCAAATGCCCCAACTGTCTTCATGTGTTTAATGAATGGAGTTTTCATAATTTATTTAGATAATTTTGTCATTGTATTTCTGGATGACATTCGTATTTACTCAAATGTTGAAGTAGAGCATGATCAACACTTGAGGATGGTGTTTCGGGTATTGAGGGAGAATCAAACTTATGTGAATTTGACCAAGTATTCATTTTACCAAAGGAAGATTCATTATTTGGGTCATATCATTTCAGAATAAGGAATAGTTGTGGACCTAGCGAAGATAAAATCCAAAACCAAGAAATGTTTCAGAAGTGAGATCCTTTATGGGACTAGAAAGGTACTACATAAGGATTATTGAAGGATTCTCACGAATTGCACATCCAATTACATCTTTGCAAAATAAAGGTGCATGATCTGAGTGGACTTGGGATTGTGCAAGGAGTTTTCATCACTTGAAGAGTTTGTTGACAAGTGCGCCAATTTTGAGAATTGTTGATCCAGATGTAGACTTCATTGTGTGCATGAATGCATGCAAGGAAGGGCTTGGTGGAGTACTGATTCAAAATGGACATGTGGTATGCTACAAATCAAGGAATTTCAAATAGAATGAAAGGCTCTATGCTACTCATTATTTAGAATTGGTAGATATAGTGCATGCCTTGAAGATTTGAGCTGAGAATAGACCATTCTGGTCTGAAACATTTGTTTGGACAACCAAGTTTAAATGCCATACAAAGAAGGTGGTTAGAGTTCCTAAGTCAGTATGACTTTGACATAAAGCATATTCGAGGAAAAGAGAACAAGGTGGATGACGCACTCAACAAGAGGGTGCATGAGAGGCATGTTACAACCATTAGCATGTACCAGATAAATTTGTGTGACATAATTTTAGAAGTTTCCAAATCAGATCTCTGCTATGTGGAAATGAAGGAGAACTTATAGCAAGGTATGTCACAACAGAAATTTGAAGGTTATGAGTTGAGAGAGGATGGGATTCTCATGTATAGATGCAAAGTCTATGTGCCAAATGATCAGGAGTTGAAAATCTCGATATTGTTAGAGATGCATAAGGTTCCTTATGTTGGACATAGAGGTTACCAGAAGACAATTGTCGCAGTCAAGAAGCCAGGTATGAAAAATGAAGTTTTTTATTTTATTGCTAAATGTCTTGAATGTCAGAAGGTCAAGATTGAGCACAAACATCCAACTAGATTACTACATACTTTTCCCATTCCTGAGTGAAAGTGGGAAGTTATAATGATGTATTTTATAACTAATCTTCCTAGATATGCCAAGAAACATGATTCTATTATGGTGGTGGTGGAAAGGCTTACTAAATCTACCTATTTTATTCCAATGAAGTCAATGCACAAGGAAACTGAAATTGTTGAGATATACATGCGAGAAATCAATAAATTCCACAGTATGTCTAAGGAAATTGTGTCTGAAAGAGATCCCAAGTCCATTTCAAATTTTTTAAATGGATTATTCAAAGGAATTGGGAAAATTCTAAACTTTAGCACATCATATCACCCCGAGAAATATGGAAAAACAGAGAGGCTAAATCAAATAATAGAAGATATTATAAGAATGTATGTGATGGATTAGCCATCGAAATTTCAAGACTAAATTTACTTGGTAGAGTTTGTGTACAATAATGGGTATCAAGCTGTAACACCCCAGGTTTTGAACTCCCATTTTAAATAATGTATTTCCACAATGTTGAGAGGCCAGAGTGCCCAAACAATTATTAAAAGACCAGTGTGCCTAAGAAATGTAATGTTTTGATCATTATTAATAATAAATACATCACTGGCTGCTAGAAGAATAAGGACTAAAGTTATAGGGGGCTATGATTCCACAAGATAGGTGGCTTGAGGGGATAAATTTTTATTTTCCTATTTTAATTACCCTTTTGTCTAAGGGAGTGGATCAGTTATGTGAGCTTCTTAGGGAAGGCCAGGAGGTTCTTTATTCCCCACGAAATACTTAAACTTACCCCTGTTCTGTTGTTGGGGGTTGGTTGATTGTTCGTTCACTCATTTTCTCGTTCTCCCTTCATTCGCTTATTCTCACTCATTCACTTGCTCATTGGTTCATGCGTTCATTCACTTTCTCACTCATTCATTCACCCTGTCCTTACCTATCACTCATTGATCCATCCTCATCTATGCCTTGGCTTGGGAAAGGGAAATGAACTACCGAAGAGTATCCATGGTATGGTTGGTTGTAGTGGTCACTGGTGTAATCCAACCATGACTTAAGGCCTACATGTCTGAGATGCGTTGGCCTGTTTCTAGATTTGTACACAGCTGCGTGTCCTGAGAGTTCCAACATTGAGATTTTGGACTAGTTGCATTGGAGCGCTGGAAAGAGAAGGACTGCCTAAGGGACTTCGTGCCAGAGAAGGGTGGAGGTCCATTCTCTCAGGTGGTGCAGGCTGGGTAGAAGAGATCTCGGTACTTGGATTGTTGTGAGTGTTGCGAAAGCCTGTGAGAGCTTGAGTGTTGACTGGTTTGGGAATCCAAGTAAAACTTTGGAACTGTCCTTGTGGATTCATAGCCCTAGCTCGGGGGTGACACCACTGTTGATATTTGGAGCAGTAGTGTCTACAGTTGGGTGGAACGTCCTTGGTATACAACCATTTGGTGTCATATTTTATAAAGACCAGTGCTCTATGTTATCATATTATTTACCTATATATGAATGTATTTTCGCTGTGTATTTATTTATCGTTTAATTGAATCTTTAGAACATGCATGCTTGATGGTTATGGTTGTGCTTTTCATTAGATATTTTATTTTATGCATCCTTATTAATTTAAAAAAGGTATCGGTAAGAGAAAGAAGTCCAAGGGTGGGCTTGAAGGTGGCGTACCCCAACCTGTGAGTGGTTGGGGACGTTACAGATTGGTATTAGAGCTATTGGTTGAAACACCTAGCCTATATGGACTAGGTTTGTTGGTCAGAGTCTCGTGGTTGAGATTAATTTATGACCTTGAAGTCAAAAATCTCAGGAGGAATAGCATTTGAAAGTTCATGCAGAAGCTAGAACGTCAGAGATACTTTGTAAGGGATCGAAGGATCATGACCATTCCTTTAGAATTCGGGAGCGATCACCACTGTGGGATCAAGAGAGATATGGATTGTTGGATCAGAGGGCTGGTGAGTAGGAGTCGTCTGATGAAGCAAAAACCATAAGTTGGGAAAGGTTAATTCCCATTCGTCGGATCTATATTATTGATCGTCAGTCGTCAATCGAGGCCAAGCGTGAAGGGTAATACTTCATAACTTTATCGTTTCGGTGATATTGGTAGGCATGCAAAGCTTAAACTGTCAAAGGCCAAAGTTTTGAAGTCTCGTCTATCGTTAGATGGAGCAGTGGATTTTAGGAGTGTTTAGGACCATCAGATCTAGAAATTATTCAGGAGAAATGGAGTGTGCTGACATGAAATCTCCCAAAGTCTTGAAGTCCTTCGACCATTGGATAGAGAGGTGGGTTTTGTTAGTGTTGAGGGTTGTAAGATCTGCTCATGGGTAACTGTGAGACATAGATCTCACAACGGCTCGGAAGTTCAGTGTTCAGGAGGAACAAAGTTTGCTAAGGAGAAATATTTTGAAGCCTCGAAGTCCAAAGTTAATCTAGACCACCCATTAAGGGAGACACACATCGACAGATTGGCCAATTTGAGAATTCAAAGTTTGGTAGAATTGGAGTGTGCTAGTGGTGAAACTAATGAAGCCCAAAGTTCTGAAGCTCGAAGAGCCAAAGTGTTGGGGCATGATGATGTCACCTGGAGGTGATGTGGACCCTGGAAGGTTAAGTAGTTTAGAAATTTAGAGTTCGGGAGATTTGAGGAATGCAAGCGTAAAATATTTCGAAGCCCAAAATTCTGAAGTGACGTGGCTCACTGATGTCACCTGAGATGATGTGGAACCTGCGGAATATTGAAATTTCATTTAGAATGTGACACATGTCACCTACCTGATTGGGCCACATGTCTGCCTATAGTATTTCTCCATGTGGTGGCAGATCGTCCAGTCCAGAGACTGGGCACTCTAGAGGAAAAATATTTTGCAGTTTGCGCTAGGTCAAGAAATCCTGAAGGCATGAAGGCCATAGTACATATCGACCGTTGTTTCCAGAAGACAAACGATAGTATATCTCGCAGCGGTTCATAGGATTGGCACTCTGGGAGAAATTGAAGGTGGTAGTTTGAAACTCTGGAAGCTCGAAGAGATGAAGTGATTCATATTTGTCGATCTATGGGAGGACACGCATTGGCAGATCACAAAATCCAGGTGAAAGCGTTCTAGGAGGGAGCATGCAGGAAAGTTGAAACTCTTGAAGCGTGAAGTCCTGAAGTGAACCTCGATCGTTGATATTGAATGAGGATGAGGACCATTGATATGGTCCTGGCTGAAGGTTTCGAAGTTGGGAAGCCCCAGGAGGGTGAGCCCTAGGTCATAGTCCAAGGTCACAAATGAGGAAGGAGATAGCGCCTGTTAGTGTGACATTGGGACAGGGCTCTAAGGAAGAAGGACCCATAGAAATTCATCTATATGTGAACGAAAAATCGATGGTGGGGGACCATTGCAGGGAGAGGAGGAAAAATTAGTGGACGTGCTAGTTCGCAGCCCACTATTTTCTAGCATCGTTGATCTCGTCGGGACAAGGGATCAACGACCACGATATAAAGGATATTTGGGCGAGCACTTTTCACATTGTGGGGATAGATCTCTCCGATAAATGGTGAGCACTTTTTCAGCCCACAATTACTGTTGACCATTTATCTCATACCTCGATCAATTTTCAACCACACGATCTCCGATATAATAATTTCTAACACCAAAAGTGCCATGAAGGATTTGGCCATGGTTTCGAGTCATGGTCACCTAGGAAGGTGGTTTGAAATAAGGGCCTATGCATAATTGAATTCTGTATTGGCCAAGGGATAAAATGGAAGTGTTATATGGTGTAGATTGATACATATGTGTTCTTCATGAATTGAGAAGAAAAAGGACCTGTAGCATTGTTGACAAATTTTGTTTATCATATGCTTAATTCTAACAAAATGGTCACTTGCACATTTTGTAGAATTAAGATATTAAACATATCAGCTCATAATGTGTATTGAAGAAATGGAAGACAGAGAGGGAGCCTCCAGCCATGATAAGGAGGCCAAAGTCTAGAATAACAGAGTTGGCAATGTGGAGATAGAGTCCATTGGACGCAAGAAAAGAGGAGAGCAGGAAAAATTGATAGAAACTGTAAGAAGCCTGAAAATAGAAGTGCAGAGATACAAAGAAGACGATGAGATACCGATGAGAGATAAAAGTCAGATAAATGATCGAGTGTTGTAGATATTAAATCAGTTGTAGAGGCAAACGAAGAAGGAATCAAACTCAAAACAAGAGGAAGAAGGAAGGTTTTGTGAAAGAAGAGAGGATCATGGAAGAGATGGCTATTTGTGGAGTTCCAATAGAACTCGTAGACATAACTCACCCCCTTACTCAGAAATAAATTTGTATGCATTGGAATATTCCATAAGTAGTCCAGAGGTGTCTCCTGTTAGACACCAAAGAAGGAGACAAGAGGTGGACAATTTGCAAGGAGAGTTCAGAAAGCTTAAGCCACCCTCCTTTGATGGTGAAAAAGAAATGGAAGATGATGTTGAATCATGGTTTCTTGGACTCAAGAGGTATTTTCAATTGCATAACTATTCATCAAACCTAGAATCCAGGATTGCCACCTATCGTTTACACAGGAAAGATGCAATTGGGTTGGACCAACTGAAGCAAGTTGAAAATATTAATGAGAATAGGATCACTTGGAATAAGTTCAAGAAGTACTTCCAGAAGGAGTAACTCTTAGAGAATTTCTATGAAAAGAAAATGTAGGAGTTCTTTGAACTTAGGCTGGGAGACATGATTATGGAAGAATATGAGAATAATTTCTTGGGATTGTTAAAATATGTTGGGTTTATAAACGATGAAAAGGTAAAGATACAAAGGTTTTTGAGTGGACTGCCAACATTTTATAAAGAAAATGTTAGGTATGATGAGCCCAAGACCTTGATTGAGGCCATCAAGAAGGATAAATACCTGTATGATCAAGGCTAGGGAAGAGAATCCCTACAAATATCTTGGAAGGATAAGAAGAAGGAGAAGTCTGATCAGAGGAGGAAAGGATTCAAACCTCCATTCATTATGAATGAACCTAATGGAAATCATCAAGATCAATATGTTAAGGGTGAATCCAAGAAAGAAGACCCCTTGGGAAAAAGAGGAAGACCACCTATCCAATGTTGGGGATGCAAAGAATATCACATGTACAAGGATTTCTCACACAAAAAGGACAGAGTAAAGACTGTGCACAACGTCCAAGAGGCTACAAAAGTCAAATATATGGGAATGATCTATGCATATTTATATGATCAACAAGAAGAGTACCAGTCCAATATGATCGAGGTGGAAGGTAAGATCATAAATCATCATGTTTCTATTTTAATTGATTCAAGAGCAAGTCATTGTTACATTGATCCCAAAATAGTGGATAGATTACATTTGGAGAAAAGTAAGCTTGGAAAATAAAGTTTGGTTCATTTAGCCACTGGAACCAAAAGGACAATCCATGATATGGTAAGAAGTTGTTCCATAAGTCTTAATGGTGTGAATACTAGTGTTGATCTAAATATCATACCATTGGGGTATTATGATATTATAACTGTAATGGATTGGTTGGACAAGAATCATGCTATCATAGCAAGAAATTTACCTGTCTTGATGAATATGGAAATCAGAACACTGTGAAAGGAGTTCCAAGACCCATATCTATAAGGGAGATTTCAACCTTACAACTGAAGAGATGTTTCAGAAAAGGATGTAAATTGTATGCAACTCATGTGGAAGATACAAAAAATATGAAGGGGTCAAGCCTTGAATATTTCTCGGTACTACAAGAATTCGAGGACGTATTCCAAAAAATACCAGGGTTTCCACCAAGAAGGGTGATATATTTCTCAATTGATATAGTGCCTGGAGCTTCCCCGGTGTCAAAAACACCTTAAATAATGAGCACACCATAGTTAAAAGAATTACAAATTCAGTTGGAGGAATTGTTGAAGAAAGGGTACATATGTCCAAGTGTTTCACCTTGGGGAGCACCAATAATTTTTGTCAAAAAGAAGGATGGAACTTTGAGGTTGTGTATTGACTTTCGACAACAAAATAAGTATACTATAAAGAACAAGTATCCTCTAACCAAAATTGATGACCTCTTTGATTAGCTAAGAGGAGCAAAGATATTTTCAAAGATTGACCTGAGGTCAGGATACCATCAGGTAAGGATCAAGGAAGAAGACATTCATAAGACAACCTTTAGGACCAGGTATGGGCATTATGAATTTGTAGTGGTGCTATTTGGACTGACCAATGCACCAATTGTCTTTATGTCCTTAATGAATGACATATTCAGAAATTATTTGGATAAGTTTTCCATAGTGTTCTTGGATGACATACTTATGTATTCTAAGTCTGAAGAGGAGCATGAACATCACTTAATACTAGTATTGCAAGTGCTAAAAGAACATCAATTGTATGGCAATATGAGTAAGTGTTATTTTTATCAAAAGAAGATCCATTACTTGGGACACATTACTTTAGAGAAGGGCATATCAGTAGATCCAGAGAAGATTGAAGCCATTAGAGGATGTCCAACAACCAAAAATGTGTCAGAAGTAAAATATTTTATGGGATTAGTTGGTTACTACAGAAGGTTCATAGTAGGGTTGTCTAAGATTTCCCATCCCGTCACTTCTTTGCAAAATAAGGGAACTAAATTTGAATGGACACCTAAGTGTGAGGGGAATTTTAATATGTTGAAGGAATTTCTTACTAGTGCATATGTGTTAAAGATTGTTGACCCAAATGAAAGTTTTGTGGTATGTACAAATGCATGTAAGGAAGGACGTGGGGGATTCCTCACTCAAAATGGACATGTCATTGGTTATGAGTTTAGAAAGCTTAAGGAACATGAGAGAAAATATGCCACACATGACTTGGAGCTTGCTTCCATTTTCCATGCCTTGAGAATGTGGAGGCATTACCACATGGGGCAAAAATTTGAATTAAGAATAGACCACATTGGCCTGAAGTATCTTTTTGAACAACCAACCTTGAATTCCAAGAAAACAAGATGGTTGGAATTTTTGAGCGAATATGGCCTCGATATCAAGCATATCAAAGGAAGAGAAAATAAATTTGTCGATGCACTTAGTAGAAGAGTGCATCTCATGCATGCTAATGGTGTCAGTATGCATCAATCAAAATTGAAGAGAAGAATTTTAGATGATCTTATTACAAATCAACATTACCTACAGGTAAAGGAAGGCTTACATCAAGGAGATGTACAATGGAAAATAAAGGAGTATGAGATAAACGAAGATAGATTACTCATGCATAAGAATAGAATCTATGCTCCTACTTCCAGAGAACTGAGGAATTTGGTATTGAAGGAAATGAATGATGCTCCTTATGCTAGACATCCCAATTACTAGAAAATGATTACAACAATAATAAGCCAATTCTTTTTGCCAGGAATGAGAAAGGATGTTACCGATTACATCGCTCAATGTATGGAATGTCGGAAGGTGAAGGCTGAACATAGGCACCCAACGGGTTTGCTGCAACCATTACCAATCCTAGAGAAGAAATGGGAAGTGATAATCATTCATTTCATAACTAAATTACCCAGGAAAACAAGGCAACATGATTCAATCATGGTGTTGGTTGAAAAATTAACAAAGGATGCTCATTTTGTTCCTATAAAAACAACACATACAATGGATAATATTGCATAAATTTACATGAGAGATATTGCTAGGTTGCATGGGATACCTAGGACAATTGTCTCGGACAGAGATACAAAGTTTACCTCCAATTTCTGGAGGGGATTGTTTAAAGGATTTGGTACAAATCTAAACTTTAGCATAGCATACCATCCCCAATAAGATGGACAAACATAGAGGGTCAACCAAGTAATTGAATATATGTTGAGAATGTATGTGATGGATAATCCATCTAAGTGGGAAGATTACTTACACTTGGTTGAGTTTGCATATAATAATGGGTATAAAGCTTCATTGATAATGAGACCATTTTAAGCCTTGTATGGTAGGAAATGCAATACTCTAGTGAGTTGGGACAATCCAATAGATAGAGTAGTACTTGGACCAGAGTTGCTCAAGCATATGGAAGACTAGATGGTTAAGATCAAGCAAAATTTAAAGGCATCTCAGGATAGACAGAAAGTTTATGCAGATAATAACAGGACAACTAGAGAATTTAATGTAGGGGAGCATGTACTTATGAAACTGAAGCCCAAGAAAAGCTCTTTGAAATTGGGTAGTTGTACAAAGTTGGCAGCCCGATTATGTGGTCCATTTGAAATATTGCACAAAATAGGGTCGATTGCATACATGCTTGCATTTCCTACTTCCATGAATGTGCATAATGTATTTCATGTCTCTTTACTAAAGAAATATTTACATGTTCCTACCCATGTTATTGATTGACATCTGATTCAGGTAGAGACAGAGGGACACTTTCAAGTTCAGCCAGTGTAGGTATTGGACAGAAAGGTCAAAAATGCTTCGGAATCGAGTTATAGATCTATTAAAAGTTCAGTGGACCTGCTACGGTCCTGAAGATGCTACTTGGGAGCGTGAAGATGCCATGCAGACAGAGTACCCGCAACTTTTTGAATAAATTTTGAGATTTTGATCTCTATTTTGTATATGCACTAAGGACAGTGCCAAAATAAGGGGGAGGGGTTGTAACACCCTGGGTTTTGAACCCCCATTTTAAATAATGTATTGCTACAATGCTAAGAAGCTAGAGTGCCCAAACAATTATTAAAAGGCCAATGTTCCCAATAAATGTAATGTTTTGATCATTATTAATAATAAATACATCGTTGGTTGCTAGATAGATAAGGACTAGAGTTATAGGTGGCTATGATTCCACAAGAGAGGGGGATTGAGGGGATAAATTTTTATTTTCCTATTTTAATTACCCTTTTGTATAAGGGAGTGGATCAGTTACGTGAGATTCTTGGGGAAGGCCAAGAGGTTCTTGATTCCCCATGAAATACTTAAACATGCCACTAGTCTATTGTTGGGGGTTGGATGATTGTTCTTTCGCTCATTTTCTTGTTCACCCTTCATTCTATTATTATCTCTCTTCCACTTGCTCACTAGTTCATGAGTTCATTCACTTGCTCACTCGTTCATTCACCCTGTTCTTACCTGTCACTCATTGATCCATCCTCATCCACATCTTGGCTTGGGAAAGGGAAACAAACTGCCGAAGAGTAGCCATGGTATGGTTGGTTGTAGTGGTCACTGGTGTAATCCAGCCATGAATTGAGGCCTACATGTATGAGATGCGTTGGCCTGTGTCCAAATTTGTTCACAGCTAGGAGTCCTGAGAGTTCCATCATTGAGATTCTGGAGTAGTTGTGTTGGAGCCATGGAAGGAGAAGGACTACCTGAAGGGGCTCAATGGCAGAGAAGGGTGGAGGTCCATTCTCTCGGGTTGTGTAGGCTGGGTAGAACAAAGCTGGGTACTTTGATTGCTATGAGTGATGGGAAATCCTATGAGAGATTGAGTGCTGATAGGTTTGGGAAGCAAAGTAACACTCTGGAACCATCCTTGTGGATTCATAGCCCTGGCTTGGGGGTAACACTACTATTGAGATTTGGAGCAGTAGTGTCTACGGTTGGGTGGAACGTCCTTGGTCTGTAGCCATTTGGTGTCATATTTTATAAAGATAATTTCTCTCTATTATGGTATTATTTAACTATATATGAATGCATTTCCATTGTGTATTCATTTATTGTTTAATTGAATCTTTATAACATGCATGCTTGATGGTTATGGTTGTGCATGTCGTTAGATATTTTCTTTTATGCATCCTTATTAATTTAAAAAGGTATCGGTAAGAGAAATAAGCCCAAGGGTGGGATTGAAGGTGGTGTACCCTGACCTATGGGTGGTCGGGGACATTACACAAGCATATTTAAATATGAGCCCATTTGAGGTACTTTATGGAAGAAAGTGCAACACCCTAGTGAGCTAGGACAACCCAACAGACCACACAGTGGTTGGGCTAGATATCCTCGGAGAAGTGGAAGAGTAGGTGGTGAAGATAAGGCATAATTTAAAGGCTGCCAAAGACATGCACAAAAATTTCACATATAAATGTAGAACACAATGAGAGTTTAAAGTGGGGGATCACGTATTCTTGAAAGTAAAAGAAAGATGCAGTTCCCTGAAGTTGGGGATTTTTTCTAAGTTAGCAGTGTGTTATTGTGGGCCATTTCAAATCCTAGAGAGGATTGGTCATGTCGCCTATATGATCTCATTTATTCAATCCTTGTGTATTCATAATATGTTCCATGTGTCATTGCTTAAAAAGTATGTACCTGATGCTAATCATTTCATTGATTAGAATGTGGTCCAGGTGGAGTTAGAAGGTGATTTCCAAGTGCAACTGGTTTTCATATGTGACTTGAAATTCAAGCAGCTCCAAAATCGAGTCATGGAGTTGGTAAAGGTCCAATGGACATGGTATGGTTCCGAGGATGCAACTTGGGAGCACAAGGATGCTATGTGGGTAGAGTATCCTGATCTTTTTGAAACTTTTTGAATTTTTGTATATATAAGTGTGTATAATGGATTGAGGACAATGCATAAATAAGGGGAAGAGGAATGTAATGTCCCTAATCCAAACCCCATTTGTAGTTGCACATATAGGTTGGTGATCCATTTTGGTTTTTCATGTACTTGAGTAGTCCGTGATGTAATTGTCCATATAAGTTGGTGAGCCATTGGAAACAAGTGTAAATTTAATGAACATATAGGCTGGTGAGTTGTTTTGGTTTTGCGTGCACCTGAGTAGTGTGTGAGGATTGTAACCAAAGAAAAAGGTGTGCACATTCCATATTTTTGTGTACTTGAGCTAGTGTTCGACAACACATGTATTCCAACAGAGGATGAACACCTTTAGTAATCTCTCACACAACCAAATAAAACTTCAACACACCTAATTTTTGACATGGTAAAACCCCTACGAGGAAACATCCACGCCCCCAGCCAATGCGGCCACTTGGAGCAAATTATTAATGCAAAAGAAAAATATTACAGAGATATTTTACAAAAGAGTTTCTCACAATTGATCATCGGAAAATGACCCTCCATGGTCTTTAAATAAATATCATGGACCAATCAGGTGTTAAGCCACATATCAATGGCCATTAAGATCGAGGAGAATATGAACCGTCAGATCACTCTATGTCGGGAACATATTATGACCGTCGTATTTCCTAACTACAAATGCATACTAATGCATACTAAAGAAACACACTTTTACCTAATGACACATTAGACCAAGTATATCTTAACTAACTCCTAGGTGTCTAAATATCCTAACATCCCCCCTTAAGAACAACTTGGGATAGGATTGAAGGATTTACAATAGTGACACAATAGGAGAAGGAAGGAGGAATTAGATAATATCCCCCCTTAATGACAACTTCCTGAACTCATAACATAGATCAAAGTTTGGAAAACTTCGCTTCTGTAAGATACTTTGTGAAAATGTCTAGAAGTTGATCTTCTGTAGCGAAAAAGATCACTTCAATAACTTGATCATGAATGAGATTTCTGATGAAGTGCATGTGTATCTTGATGTGTTTTTTGCACTGATGTTGAAATGGGTCTTTGGCAAGCTTGATGGCACTTTTATTGTCGCACCAAAGGTTCGTCGGATGTTGTTGCTGGAATCCAAACTATGAAAGGATATGTCGAAGCGACAAGGCTTCCTGACTTGAATTTACCACTACTCAGTACTCTACTTCTGCTGAAGAAAGTGCAATAGCCTATTTTTTCTTACAGGCCCAAGTGGAAGGTCCTAAACCAAGGCTGAAAACATAGCCTGTAGTAGAATTCTGATCATCAGGGTCATCAGCCCAATCTGAATCAGTGAAACCAACCAATAAAGGATTCCCCCATGAATTGTAATGTATCTCGAACTGAACAATACCCCGGACATACCAAATTATGCTTTTGGCTATTTTCCAATGGCTTTCATGGGGTGTTTTCATATATCGGGAAAAAATACCAACAGAAAAGGAAATATCAGGACGGGAATGAGTCAAGTATAAGAGGCTACCAACTAACTGATGGTACAAGGTGGCATCAACTTTGGGAGAAGTACAAGTGTCAGCTAGCTTGACTCCAGAATGGAAGGGAGAAGGCGATGGTTTACAATCTTCCAAGTGAAAGCAACGAAGAAGGTCAGAAGCATACTTTGACTGGGAAAGAAAAATTCATTCATTGGTTTGCAAAACTTGGAGGCCAAGGAAATAGTGAAAAAATACTAAGTCTGTCATTTCAAATTTATTCTTAAGGCTAGTTTTCACATGGTTTAAAATTTTTAAGTCACTACTAGTAAGGATAAGGTCATCAACATAAAGGAAAAGGATTATAAAATGGATTCCTACTTTCTTGGTATAGACATTAGAATCAGAATGGAACCTAGAGAATCTGGTGTCAATAAGAAAGTTGTCCATTTTAGCATACCAAGCTTCGGGAGATTTCTTAAGACCATAAAGAGATTTATTAAGGTGACAAACAAGGATAGAGTAATTCTGGACATAGTCAGGAGGTCATTCCATGTAGATTTTGTTTTTCAATCCCCATTTTAGAAGGCATATTTAACATCCAACTGATGGGCCTCCCATTTATGTGAGGCAGCAAGGGAAAGAACAAGGTGGATGGAATTCATTTTGGCTACAAGGGAAAAGGTTTTATTAAAGTCAATTCCTTCAACTTGGGAAAATCATTTGGCAACTAACCGATCCTTGTGTCTTTCAACAATTCCATCTGATGCCTACTTAGTTATGTAGACCCATGTACATATGAAAAGTTTTCTTCCTTTTGGAAGAGGTAAAAGATCCCAAGTATCATTGGCCATTAAAGAACAATACTCTTCATTCATTGTTGTATCCGAATCTGGATGACCTGAAGCTTCTGCAAGTGTCTTTGGATCATGAGTCTCTGAAACTTGAGACAAAAGATAAGAGGCTCATTGGAACTATGAACATGTTCGACGTTGATCTAAAGGATCACCGACAAGACCACCTGCTTCTTCTCGTGTTGAATGAACCCATCTAGGAAGTGGCGTAAATGGTGTTGGTTCAGATTCAAAGGATTCATCTGGAAGAAGGTGAGAAGGTGGAGGTGGATTTCCATCCTCACTTTCATCATCTGAAGAAGAAACTAGAATAGGAACAGAAGAAGGAAACAACGTCGAATATGGCTCGCAAGCCAAAGAAGGCACAATCATCGAATTAGGCTCCCAGGCTAAGATATTTTCATCAAATTTAAGATCTCCTTTAAGAATAATTTCATTACAATGTGGTTGAAGAAATATATAACCTTTGACATCTTAAGAATAACCAACAAATATACACTTCTCACTTTTAGGTTGCAATGCTTTCCTTTTCTCATCAGGAATGTGAGCCCATGCTATACTACCAAATACACGGAAATGACTTACATTTGGTTTAATTTTGGTCCAAGATTCTTCTGATGTTATATTTTTAAGTGTCTTTGTGGGAGTGCGATTTACTATGTAATTTGCATAGTTGATTGCTTATGTCCAATACTTTAGACTTAATCCCTTAGATTGGATCATACAATTAGCCATTTATTCTAATGTGTGGTTCTTTCTCTCAGCAACACCATTTTGTTGTGGTGTATATGGAACGATTTGTTGCATTTGAATTCTCTGTGTAGTCCATCAACTTGTAAAATTATTGTTCACATATTTTCCTCCATTATTTGTTCTTAAATTTTGAAATTGATGTCCATATTGTTTTTCTACAAGGGCCTTGTAGGCCATTTTCTTTTTCAAAAAATTCACTCTTATGTTTTAATAAGTAAACCCAAGTACATATGGAAAAGTCATCAATGAAAGTTAAGAAATAATTTCACCAAAAAAAAGGAGAACAAAGTGGACCACACAAATCACTCTGAACAATCTACAAACGGCCCGAGGCGTGTCAAGAGGCACGTTTTTCAAAACTTTTCTCATGATGTTTTTTGAGAACACAACTGGAAAAAACATCATCTATGCATGAAACAGGAGGAAGACCAGTCACCATATGGTGATTACATAGTTGTTGCAATGAGCGATAGTTTAGATGACCAAACCACTCATGCAAATGTTTTCTCAAGTCATTGCTATGAGAAACAAAAACTTATGAAAAAGATGATGACCCAAAGTTGTCAAACTTGTACAACCTGGTAATATCATAACCAATTCCAGTTACAAGAACATGCGTAGGATATTTTAGATCCTTGATTACAACTTGGTGAGGTGAAAACTCTACGGTTTTACCTTCACCTGAATGAGTGATTTGATATACTGATAGAAGGTTACAAGAAAGACTTGGAACACATAATAGATCATTGAAATGACCATTATCTACTTGAATTGTCCTAGATCCTACAACACTAAGATATCTATCATCACCAACAAATATTTTCTTGGTGTTACATTCATTTAGAGCTGAAAATATGTCTTTATCCTTAGCTATATGATAAAATTCTCCAGAATCAATAGGCCACTCATCAGAAGAAGAAGTAGTAGTATTCAAGGAGAAACCAAAATGAGAAAGTGCATGTCCATGAGAAGAAGAAGAAGTAGTAGAATCAATATTGATGTTGTGCTTCTTCCTCGCTGCTTCTAAAGCTTCATCTTCTTGAAACATTTGGACTCATCATGACCATCTTTAACACAAAAATTGTAATGTCTGTCAATATTCTTATTTTTATATTTTGCTCATTTTTCACTATTAGGAGTTGAAGTTGTTTGAGTGGGTTTGGGACCCTTATGTTACTTGTTGTTGTAGCGAGGATGTTGCTTCTTGGGATTCTTGGATTTATCTTTCTATTGGGAAACTAAGGCTTTGTTGGAGATACCTGCAGTGTTGATCACTCCAAGTTGTACAAGCCTATCTTCCTCTCTAATCAAAGCAACACAAAATGACTTAAGAGTGGGTTTTTTATAAGTTGTCCCTAGAGCCTCTCTCATGGCATAAAAGGTAGATACAAACAAAAAATATGCACTACCTAGCTTAGAGAGTATAAGATAGATGTAACACTCTTCCTCCATCTTTATCTCACATCCTTCATATAAAATTATGAGCATTTTAAGCTTAGATAGATAGTCTCCAATGCAAGAGAAATCACTCAGATTTAAAGTCAGTACTTGATTTTCTATCTGTTGTGCTCGAAAAATATTGAGTTTACCAAACACATATTCAATCTTTTCTCAAGCTTCATTGGGGTCATCAATTTCTTTAAGGTGGAACCTTAAATCAGGAGAGATGGACATTCTTATTAGTTCACGTGTTTCGTCACTCCTATTATCCCATTTGACTTTCTTATCTGCATCAATGGGTTCTTTTTCCTTTCCCAAGGTAATCTGGTACATGTCTTTACTTCTTAATAAATCATCCATATGAGATTTCCATTGGAAGTAGTTGGTGCAAAAGATTACTGGAAGGAGCCATATTAAATATGTAGATAATATGGATTTAAAAACTGAAACTAAAGATTTGGATGGAAATATCTCGAAAAATTGTGTGGTTTTAAAAATAACGGCACTAAAAACGGACTTCGGATGTGAAAGTTATGCCCTTTATAAAAAATGCATAAACAATAACCAAATGACCACATGGTGGTGTAAGTTGCTTTATGAAGTGACCCACTTTTATAAAAAGAAGTGGGGATCACTTTTACAATGAAGTTACTTTATAAAAGAAAATCCACATGCAAAATAAATAACTCTAAAATAAAGTATTAAAACTACTTATAGTGATTCACTTTTATACTTGAAGTGAAATACACTTTACAATGGAGCATGAACATTTAAAAAAAAAAGTAACAAAAAGAAAGACTTTAACTCAAGACTTCTTACTTAATAAGGAAACTTTTAACCAAATGGGATAGAAAAACATATTTTATTATTTAGCAAGAGGATTGTTGTTGTTGCTAAAAAATAACTCTTTTCACATAGGAAAAAAAAATTATTTCTCGATGACAACAAGGGTTAGATCTCTGTTATCTTACCCGGAAAATACAGATTTTCCTATCTGTTTCTGATTTCCCGAGATCACACAAGGTGCAGGGAAAAAAACATACATAGATATAAAAGATTAGCAAACCGGAAATAAATAATATAAAACCAAAATAATACTCTGCAAAAATTTAAAAATGGCGTATTCAAGCTTTATACCTCTAGATCTAACTGAAATGGTCGTATCTTGGGAAAATAGAAACCTTTTCGAGTGAAACGAAAAGTGTTCCTGACTGAAACAAGTGCTATGGACGCAATGGAAAGTTTTTCTCATCACAAAAATGTATGAAAATGAAAAAAAATGAGATGAGGCAACTCGTCTTCACAATCTCGATCTACAACAAGAGCAGGTCTTCAAGCGGGGTCTGATACAATGTTCTACAACACAAGTGTTCCAACAAAAGATGAAAAGCTTTAGTAACTACTCACACAACTAGATCAAATATCAACACATCGATATTTTGACATGGTAAAACCCCTACGGGGAAACATCCATGGCCTTAGCCAACGCAACCACTTGGAGCAGTTTATTAATGCAAAAGAAAAAGATTACAGAGAGATTTTACAAGAGAGTTTCTCACAATCAATCATCGGAAAATGAACCTCCATGCTCTTTAAATAGATATCATGCACCAATCGGGTGTTAATCCATAGGTCAATGGCCATTAAGATCGAGGAGAATATGAACCATTATATCACTCTATGTCGGGAACATATCATGATCGTCGGATTTTCTAATGAAACATTAGACCAAGTATATCTTAACTAACTCCTAGGTGTATAAATATCCTAACAGCTAGTGCATGTCGATTGCACATCAAATGAGGGTGCACATATTTCACAGTATTGTGTGCACTCAAGAAAGTGCGTGGGAATGACTATAATGTATATATGTGTGTATATGCTTTGAGTTCGGAGAGCCGATGTTACTATTGGGCTAGTGAGCCGGGACACAAATAGGCCAGTGTGCCTATCCTTGTAAAGTGCACCGCACTCAAGTTAATAATAAAATAACATGGTTGCGCACACACAGACCAAACGAAAAGAGACAAGGGTTTGAACTCCACCGAAAAAAGGAAAAGGGGGGGATATTTTAATAATATTTTTGAAAAGTGTAACCTTACGGATACATTGTTTATCTTAAGTTACCAAGGGATGGGAACGAGTCACCAAGTGGCTCAAGCTACCTCTGAAGGTGACAAGTGTCCAGTTGAAGGCATGCATATATATTGTTGGCCTTAGTGTATTTTTAAAAGAAATAATACGTTATTCTCTATCGATTCGGGGAATTTTCCTCTACAAAGGAGACTGTGTCATGTGGTTTCATAATGTATGGTATGTCCCTATGCTTGGTAAACATTGTGTGTTATTGAAAAGGTGGGTTTTCATGCCTTTGAGCATTGAACTCTCTAGGTGATATTTTGTTGGAAATTGTTCTATGGTACACTAGGCATCCGTTGCAGTGATATGGGACTTCCTGATCCATCATGTTGTTGAAGCCATGGAAGGGAAGTGGGGAAGCTGAAGGACTGTTGAGTAGAGAAGGGGCACACTTCCTGGGGTGGGACAGACATGTGGGCAAGAGGGGTTGTATACTAGTTGCAACATTCGACACTTTGGATTGAGCAATTTCATTGATTGTTAGACCATAAATTGGCACTAGAAGTCATTTTTCTCTGGTGGAGTTTGAGCCACATATCGGGGGTGACCTGTTGCTGAAATATTATGAGCAACAGAGTCTATGGATGGGGGGAACATCTGAGTCATGTGTGCATGATCTGAAAATGATCTTTTAAAGAATTGGTTAAGTATTTTTCATGAGTTGATTTACCATTTAAAAATTGAAGAGAAGAATAAGATTTAATGGAAGGATGTTGCAGCCATCATAAAGAATGAATAACATAAAATGAACATTAAGAAAAACAAACCATAATGCCAAATATTACTAACAGAGTTCGACAAAGTTTCCTATGTCTCCAAGCCTTTGTCTCAGTGGGGGAGGATATATTATTAATCAATCCTCATTGGCCTCATCTGGGGTGCCACATGGCACCCTGTGTTTGGGCCACGTGTCACCCTGTGATTTTCCATCGTATAGTCACCCTGCCAATCAGTCTATACAGTCATCACACCTACCATGTGTCATGACCAAAGCTTGCCATGTCACTTCCACCTGTCATTTCGTCCTTCCAAGTGTCCTCATCTAATCCTTCCACATGTATTCCATACAACCATGTCATTGTATAGACTGCCATGTGTTAGTCTGTACAATCTACATGTCTGCCACATCAGCCTCTGAAAATGCCAAATCTGCATGCCATGTGTCATCCCCTAGTGAGGCCACATCAGTATGTCGATGTCATCATGATTTCATGTTGACATCATTTTCCTTGTCATGCTAGCGTACTGTTGATGTTAGCAGTACACACTATTCACTTTGACTTTTTTACTTGTTTGGGAAAATTTTCAAATCGTAATAACTTCGCCATACAAAGTCCATTTTCGAAAAAGAATATATTGTTAGAATCATTATGATGAGCCCTATGTGATGCGTTGGTTTGATCTGGATCCAAGAAATTTGAAATTTTGGCCTTTTTTGATCCATTTTGGATCATTCCTCCCCACTAAGATCTTTTGGTCCTCCAAAAGGATATTAAACAGACATTAAGTGTGGGATAGGCCTCCCCACTTATCCTTTGTCTATCAAATCTGTCATGTGCACCTGTCGCATCATAATCGATTTCTTAATAACCATAACAACTAAACTCATATTGTTAGTCATTTGAACTCATTCACATCTTACTAAATCCACTACCATCAACGTAGAAAACATTAACAACGATAATATCATAAATATGACTGAAAATTAACCAATATGTTTGACAGGCTTGCATGACATTAACTTATCTTGAAGCAAAGTATGATTGAACTCATATCTTACAACCATCTCATGTTCATGCTTAAGATCAACTTCTTTACTTGGCACAATTATAGGTGTATTGATTGCATACGCTTTCTTCTTTAATTGTTCCATTGTTAGAAGATATTGATTTTCTTTTATATTATGAGCATGTACAACATATTTGGTTCCCTTCTTAAACAAGTGATATTGATTATGTTCCATGTAGAATATTTCTTTGCGATCATATAAATAAGGGCTACCTAAGACCATTCCACATGTTTCTAGCGGCATCACATCACATATTACTTCATCCACATACTTAGATGTAATTGAAAACTTTACGATACATTGATTTGTTATGGGCAAATTGTGATATTTCCTTATCCAATTTAGTGAATAGGGTTTGTGATGCATTTTAGTTTTTAATCCCAATTTTTTAACCACTTCCTCTGAAATTAAGTTAGATTGAGATCCATTATCTATCAATGTGTCTATATTGGTATGTTTCATAATGACCCTTATATGAAACAATTTGCATCTATCTTCATAATCATCACTTGAAAAACCAACTAATGTAATCTTAGACTCATCACCTAAATCTGATCCCAAGTCTGTTGGAAGTGTTGTTGTTGCAATGTTTTGCCTTCCTTTCCTCTCTTTGAACCACTTCGGTCTCTTCTCTGGGTGCAGTTTCCAACAATGTTCATCATCGTGCCATTATTTCTTGCAATTCTTACAAGATAGCTTCTCCTCCTTCACTGTCACTGAATTTGCTTTATTTCCATTCCCTTTTTTTGTTCCCTCCTTCTTTGAAGATGATTACCCTGATACACTAACTCCGGCTTTTCATGTTTCAATATATGTTGCTTCAACAAAAACCTCATCAAGATTATTAGGTCCAAAAATAAATACAGTATTACGAATATAAGCAAGAAACCTCCTATATACTTCATAAGAGTTTCTTGTGTAGTCAATGGAACATCTAACATCAAATCCATCTTACAAAATTTATCTGTATATTCCTGCAATGATTATCCTTTTCTTAATTTAAGACTTTTCCATTCAATTAAATCTTTTTCCTTATATACCAATGGATAGAACTATTTTCTAAGTGTGGAAATAAAATCATGCCATGATGGAAAAATCTTACCAACTTGTTGAGTTCCATGTTGCATCTTACTTTTCCACCAGATGAGAGTTGTGCCTTCAAGATGAAGCGAGGCCAATCTGATTTTGGTTGCCTCATCTTTGGTTTGCTGCACATTACAATATACCTCCATTTGTCTAACCCAATTATCAAGTTTCTCATCATTAATGTCACTGTCATACATAGGAAAAACAAATTTTACATCAAGTTTAAGTAATGGCATATCAGGATTATGTTTATGAGAATGTTTTCTTGAAGAAGTAGTATTCAAACATGTCCTTGAAGAAGAAGATGATGGAGGTGAAGGAGGAGGTTTTGGAGGGTCCTCTTCTTCTTCACTTTTGTATTGATTTGAAGATTCCCCTTGAATCAGTCTCTTTCGTTCCAAGTAATCATCATACAACACTTTTAACATATTTGACATGGCAAATAAAGTTCTTTGAAACTCTCTTTCGTTTTGAGAAAGTCCTTCTTCTGATGCCATATTCTCACTTTGAGATGTCCTCTTTCTTGATCCAATCTCAGGATCTCCTTCTACAAACTCTCCTTCACCATGATTTAGATTTTCCCTAGTAATCATGCATACTCAAAACAACCAATTTTCAACCTTCTTTGATACCACTTTATCCGAAAATTATCTTTTAAAGACTTGGTTAAGTATTTTCCATGAGTTGATTTACCATTTAGAAATTGAAGAGAAGAAGAAGATTTAATGAAAGAATTTTGCAACCATTATAAATAATGCAGAACATTAAATGAACATTAAAAACAACAAACCATAATGCAAAATATTGTTAACGAAGTTCGAAAAAGTTTCCTACGTCTCTGGGACTTTGTCTTAGTGGGGGAGTATTTCTTATTAATCTTCAATGCTTCAAAAATACATTAAAATTACATCAATTGGATAAAAAACTAGTCTGGTTGTGTTCTGCTCGACCTCAAGAATCCAACACAAATAATGGCACTGAAAAAGGCTGAGTGTAGCTCCTGGAAATGGCCTCCAAAGGTCGCTTACTCAATGGCTTCCCTGCATAAAAATGACTTGAACTTCAAAAATCCTTCAACATTCTCTTGTTGTAAACTTGATTTCCATGTAAAATAGGCTTGGTTAAGTAGATTTGGAGTTGGGGGATGAAATCCAACTTCCCCCCATGATTTGGGCCTCTTCCTGGCCTTAGATCCCCTATTTTAGGGCCAAAATCCAACAAAATCAGGCTTAAAAAAACAAAAATTCCAAACCAATAGTTAAAAACCCACAATTCGGAAAAATATATGGGCGTCCTCCTTTCCTCTAGGCTCTTGTTTACGTCGCGATCCATGTGGCCAAGTGTTAGGTACCCAATGGCGCCTGCGTCATTGTCTTTCATTGGCTCTGGTCGTGTCGAAGGCCATGTGGCTACATGCTAAAGTGGTAGCCCCCTGGTCCTTAGCCAACAGTCACCTGGAAGGCCTGGCCTTATGCGCCTTGGTCGGTGGGCTAGCCCCGTTGACCCGACGCTAACCCCCCAATTTTTTCTCTAACTCAATTCAAGTGTATATTATGCCACTTGTTATAACAAGCAACAAAGTATCTCGATTGGTTAACAGATGGTGGTTAAGTATTGGCATGCCCGAAGGTCGGGGGTTCGACTTCGTCGAAACTATAAAAAAAATTTGAACCAGTCCTCATTGGCATCATTCAGGATGACACGTGGCACCCTGTGACTAGGCCATGTGTCACCCTATGATTTGCCACCGTATAGTTGAGTCAACACATAGTCACCCTGCCAGCAACTTGCAAAGTTAGCACACCTACAACGTGTCATGCCCAGAGCTTGCCACATCACTACTACCTGTCATTTTGTACTACCACGTGTCTTCATCTGAGCCTTCTGTGTCTTCTGTACAACCACATGTTAGTCCATACAGTTTACGTGTCTGCCACATCATCCTCTGAAAGTGCCAAATCTACATGCCATGTGTCAGCCCCTGGTGCTACCATTTCAACATGCTGACATCATCATGACTTCATGTTGACATCATCTACCCTTTCATGCTGATGTATTGCTGACGTCAACAGTACAGACTGTTGACTGTTGATTGTTGACTTTTTTGCCTATTTTAGAAAAAATTCAGATCAAGATAACTTCTCCATACAGAGTCCATTTTCAAAAAATAATATACTACTGGAATCGATACGACGATCCCTATGTGATGGCGCTAGTTTCATCTGAATCCGAGAACTTAGAAATCTTGTCCTTTTTGGATCCATTTTGAATCAATGCAGTTGGTGAATTTTCTCAAAGATGAGTGTTATTATGTACATGTTTATTTACTACGTGTTTATTTACTTGTATTGGTTATGGTCTACCTCTTGTATGATAATGCATATAAATAATGGTTGTTTTTTTGTTTAATGTTGTTTATTCATGTAAGTGCAATGTGCTTACTCAGTTTATTAGTTGTAGATTCTATGTACATTAGTTGATAAGTAATTTATGTTAAGATAATCCTAGTAAATGGTCAAGAGCTTCCTGGGTGAGGCTAGTATTGTGCACACGAAAAGTGGTCCTGGGGCACAATTGATTGGATTTGTTGTGTGCATAGGAAAGTAGTCTGCACACGTAGGAAAGCAGGACCTGCCAAGGGGGTTGGTATGGATATGCACACGGTGGTATTTGAGTGCTCCCTATTAGTATGTTTACAGTAGTGTTCACGTGTTTAGAGTGGATTATACACACAGTAATGTTGTTGTGATCAAAATGATGGTGCGTACAATTTTATTCTGTGTACTTCCTCTATTATAATCTGTTTAATCAAGAAGGAGTGGGGTGAAACACGAATGAGTTTGTGTTGTGTGCATTTCCTCAAGTTTTTCCACGCAGTCTGAATGTTAACTGTGCACTAATTTTCTTGAGGAAACGTTGCTTAGCATTAAGCCAAGGACGTTCGGGTCCCATCCTGGGTGGCTGGGAAATTATAGAAAATGTGTTCCTACAAATTGGTTAGCACCAACTGAAATCTCATATGTTTTCTATTGACATGGGTGGGTGTGACATTGTGCTCGGTGTTGAATGGTTATGCACTCTCGACCCCATCCTCATGGATTTTAAGGACCTAGCCATGCAATTCCAATAGGAGGGATAATATTATAAGTTCTAAGGAATCCAAACAGGCTCACCTGAGATCATTACTTCCCAATGAATGGAAAAGATACTAAACAAATGTCATTCTGGAATTATTTCCTAACTCCATTCCATTCAAGCCATTGAGACACACTTTGTGTACTTTGACCTCCAATCTATACTCTCCTGAAACCAAGCTATTTTTAACACTCCCCGTGGACTTCCCCCTTCCTGCAACATCCATGATCACTCCATTCCTCTAGGACCAGGCAATCTTCCTCCCAATGTTTGCCCTTCTCATCATCTTTTTTCCTAGAAAAATGAAATTGAGAAAATTGTTCAAGAATTACTATAAGCGGGTGTTATATGTCCTAGTACCAGCCCCTATTCTTCTCTAGTAGTCATGGTACTCAAGAAAGAAGGAACTTGGCGCATGTGTCTTGGTTTCCATTCCCTCAACAGACTCACAATCAAAGACAAATTTTTCATTGCTGTCATGAATGACCTTTTGGATGAATAGAGTGGTGCTCAATACTTTACTAAACTTGATCTATGTTTTGGATACCACCAAAGACATATGAAAGAGGAACACATTCCCAAGACTTAATTTTGTCTTAATTTTCTTTGATGATATTCTCATCTATAGTAAAACTTAGCAAGCCCATTTCACTCATGTGGATCAAGTTCTCCATCTATTGTCTAAGCTAAAAGTGTTATGAAAATGATAATTAAATTTTACAAGATTAATAATGAGCAATTTTTAATAAATAACTCAAAAAAGTCAAAATGCTTAGCAATTGCTCCAATATGCACCAAGATGGTTTTCACTTCATAGTGTGCTCTTCATGTACACCTATGAAAAAAAACTAAATACCACAAAACAATCTAATGGAGATTGACTACTTAATCGATTAAAAAGACCATTCCATTGCCATTGTAAAGTCTAGTTAACAAAAAGATTATAGCATTCATCTCATATACATCATATACATAACAATGAAATCTACATATATTCACCCAATACAAAATATTATACAAAGCTAAAAATTTAATATAATAAATTTAATAATACTCATTCACAAATATTTATATCCTTAAAAATTAAAAATAATACTATAAAAACTTAAACATATTAAATATTAAAAACTTCTTTTATCACTCAAATATATAAACAATAAGCTTCATGATACTTAACATTCATATATAGATATAAAAAAGAGAACACACCAATATTTTAACTCCATATCTTTTGAATACCAAAAAAATTCAATCTTAATTTTAATATTTCTCATAACATCACAGCACAAAAACAGTTTACATTAATCATATGCACTACATTCCTCATCTAGAGGATTAAACTTTTCATGATTCTACCCCTTAGAAACAACCAAGTCTCTACCCTGACCCTCTTAGAATATCAGGTACACTATAGAGTACAGAGGCAATGAATCATAATAATATATTGAGCATGTATGACAACATTGAAATCCAATGCAATAACAACGTATAAAATAATCATACTAAACTTCACATAATACCAGGGAATGAGTACACCTCATGAATGAAAACTTGGAAGCATTTAATGTAACCTTCAAAGTAGGTTATGTGGTTTCAAACTCAAGTCATATTATCTGGTTGGCAGGCATTTCAAAGTGGCTGCATGTTTTGGTGTTTTTCTTACAGGACAGCGAGGCTCCTACGCCTCAGAGAGATGGGTCAGTGTTTTTTTGGCATATTCGAGAATAAGCAAGTCGGATATTCATTACGTATCTGTCATCGATTTGAACTGTACATCTGGATTAACTTTCACTCAGGCCAAGATCAATCAGTCTGCCCACAGAGAGATAGAATGTTTTTTCCCTAGCTGAAGTTGTTATACATGTTTCTGAGTAATACATGTTTCAGAGTAAGATGCATTCCGTTTTCACTATAGTAGGGATTCCGATTGGAAAGTTGTAGCCTTACCAGTTCAATCTGGTGTTAAAATAGTGTAATATACGACAGCTATTATACTATTTAAATGGATCTGAATGGATCAGAAAGATATGGGAAATACTAATAACAGGAATAATAATGTGGAGCATTTCAAGCACGTGATATATCGGACAGACGGTGCAGCTAAATGACGTCGTCCATTAATGGCTGCCAACCTATCAGAGTGGGATCCAATGTTATTTTGCTATTTTATGCTTTTCTGACTTTGTTCTATGTTCTACCAACCGTTGTTATTTATTCACGCTTGCTTACTTTGTCTATATCCTGAAGTAACTGCGAGAAGAATCCCTTCCTGCCTTGTTTCGTAGCTTCCACCACCTCGCAGGCATTTTGTTTGATTTTATTGCTGTTTTTGGTTATATATTGCAAATATTTATATTTATCGACCGATTTTCTCACGTCCTTTCTCCGTGAATTCAATGTATTCTGGTTTTATTTATCTTGAAAACAAAATCTGTATTATATAGTTTAAACGTTTTACGTTTAGAAATTGTTTAAATTGCATATTTTTGTTGTTAAATATGTAAAATTAATGTGTTTTGAAGAATTTTCACTCGTTGAATTTAATTATTGAAGATATTTTTTTAGAATAATAATTAATAATATAATTATTGATTATTAAATAATATATACAATAAGTAAATGATAATAATAAATAGTTATTGATTATTCAAGGGACATATCCTTTCATGAATGGTCGTCATATGTTTCCTATATATGGAACACTCATCATTGTAAAAATATATAGATTATATTTCATATGAAGAAAAACATGGTATTAGAGGAGGCAAATTAATCTTTGGGTAGTTAGGGAGGTATTCTCCAACTATTTATAAGAAAGAAAATTTAATTTAATTTTCAAAGAGACAAAACAATAGGCACACATATTTTTTCTCTCACACATGGGATACCTAATCTAAGGAAGAGACTAAGAAGTTGAAATTTTCCGAGTTATTTAGTGATGTTCTAGTGTTTACTAAAGTAATATCGTATATCATTGGAAGTAATTACCACTTACTGGAAATTGTGCTTGTTTAATTTAACACTAGAAAATCAACATGGTTAACCGTATGACATCGAATATATGATGGATGTGTGTTGGTAGCCATATGTCATCTAGTATATGATGGTTGTGTGTTGGTAGTCATAAGCCATCGAGTATATGAGGGATGTGTGTTGGTCATAGTAGAAGACATATTATTTGAAGGGTCACTGTATATAGTTGTGCATAAGATAAATTGATCTCCTTTAGGAGATGCTTTTTATTGTTCTTGTTTCTTGTTTCGAGTAGGTCACATGTAATTTCATTGAGAAGGAGCCATAATGATGGTCGCAGGAGGTAGACATGGAGGGAAAGACCTTCCAACATGATATCAAGGAGAGACATTTCCAGACATGATGCTTGGAGACAGGAAGTCTCTAGGAGTAATGTACCTCCCAGGACAGGACCATGCCAGATAGCAGAGACAGTTCCAATGATCATGGATACAGTGAGTCAATATTGATTGTAGCACAACTATGGTAGATACAGTAGAGGAGGCAAACACATTATGAGACTCAGAGGGAGCAGGTGTAGTACTCCCAATACATGAGTCGAGCCATGAAATGTTGAGGAAGTAGGCATGGTAACAGTTCCAGTGTATGTAGTGGCACTCCTAGAGGGGGAGGCGGTACTATATCCATAGGGATAAGAGATTGAGTTACCTCCAAAGGAGGAGGAAGAACTACCTTCAATATCAGAGGGAGCAGAGATAGAGGAGGAGTCACCTCCATCTCCAGAGGGAGTGTTGATGCTCTTCAGCTTCTTGAGACATTGGTTTCATGAGGGAACCTCGATATATCAAGTATGGTCCAAGATGACTTAGCATGATAAACATTTACCTATGTTTCTATGGGAAAAGGCATCCATGACCGCAGTGTATGCTCATAACAAAAGTCCTCATAAGACTTTGAGGAACATGACGCCCAAGGAGGCCTTCAAGATATTTGGGTGCCCAATATACATTCATGTACCCAAGAAGAAAATGAACAAGCTAGACCCTTCAGGAAAAAAGTGTACATTTGTGGGGTACAATGAGTCCTCAAACGCATACCGGATCTACATCCCTGGTCAGACACAAATTTAGGTGAGTAGAGATGTTACCCTTGAGGAGGAGGTATCCTTTATGAGATATAGAGGATCTCACATGGAGATTGATAATGAGAGACAGGAAGAGATGGTTCCTTCTCCCCCTCACGATCCTATAATTCAAAGGGAGACAGTTGAGCCTATTGATTAAATTGATCATGTTGATATTGTAGCTCTAGTTGATTTTCCCAGAGATATTGCAGTAGGTCAGCAGACATCTACATGGACTCATCAGACTCTATAGGAGGAAAAGGGACATGTATCTCTTCGTGGTACCTTCTGAGAGAGAAAGAGAGCTCATATATATTCTTGATATGCTGCAGTTATGAGCCACATCATTGATTATGATCCTTCCTATTATGAGGAGGCAACTAATCAGCCACTATATAGAGATGTCATGATGGATTAGTATCGATCCATCATGAAGAATGATGTGTGGGATATTGTTCTAAGACCTGAGGGGAAGTCTATAGTGACTTCCAAATGGATCTACAAGACCAAACACACAGTTGACAGGAGCATCGAGAGGCACAAAATGAGATTTGTTGCTAGAGGATTATCTCAGGTGGAGGGAATATATTATGACAAGACATTTTCTCCTCTTGCTTGATACACTTCTATCCAGATGATTATTTCCCCTACAACATCCATGGGTTGGAGAGTACATCAGATGGATGTAAAGACAACCTTTCTCAATGGAGAGATTGAGGAAAAAGTATACATCGAGCAACCAGATGGTTTTCTGATACATCAGAAGGAGTCCCATGTGTGCATGTTGAAGAATACCTCGTATGGACTCAAGTAGCCACCTTGAGCTTGGTATGCGAGGATTTATGAACACCTGTGATTCCCTGATGTTGGTCCTCTACGTTGATGATTTATTCCTCATCAGTATAGAGAGCCTTATTGTTGAATGCAAGTATGCATTGGCCTCTGATTTTGAGATGATGGACCTTGGTATGATGCACTACTTCTTGGGACTAGAGGTGTGGCAGAGAACTGATGAGATCTTCCTAAGTCAGTGATATGGATTTTTTTGAGAACGCCATGAAGATAAAAAAAATAACCGATATATAACAAGGAAATACACAGATATAATGTGAAGAACACATAAATATAGTGAAACCCAACTTCTATTGGTGAACAAGAGAGTGAAAAACATTGTAGGACAAAAAATGACAGAATGGGGTAGCTTATCTCTGAAAAGAAAGAGATGTTGGCTACGCTTCATTTGCAACAAGATTTACATCACACTCCATTGCATGCTTAAAGGGCCTCCTTAACATCAATTATATATGAGAGAGTGAGAGGAGAACAATTCCCATGATGCATGTGGGATAAATTGGACTAATTTTATAAAATGTCATAGGCATGTAAAACAATAGGACTTCCTGGGAGGTCTTCCATCCCAGTACTAGTCTATCCTGAGAGCACTTAACTGTGGAGTTATAATGGGATTTGATGCATTCATGCTATATTATAGACATGTACATAAGACCACTAGGAAATCATTACATGATGTATGTAATTAACAAATGAAGATGGCATTACATTGCATTCCCCATCAAAAGGGTGAATATCATGGTTTATCAAAACCACATGCCTAAAATGGTGATTCAATGGAAAAGGTGGATGGCCACCGAGATCCATCTGGATCATTCCTCCCCTCTTAGGAAGCAATGGTCCCCCTTGTGTCAAATTCCCATGGGAGATGGGGAGACTTTTCCTAAATATAAAGCTTGGTGAGATGCTTGCCTTGCAGAAGAAGTTGTCTTGCTTAGATTTTTTCAAGGTTGTCATGAACCTGTTGCTGGAGGGGTCACATTTGTTCAACCAATCTAGCTACATGATCTACATGAGTGTGGGAGGAATTTTTCGATGAAGATGCAACATGAAGAGTATGAAGGGTTCTGTTATAACCTTGCTTGACTAGGCAGTCTGGAGGCACCCCCGTAGGTGTAACAAGAACTTCTTGGTACTCTTCTACAATCTTTTTGATCTACTTTTGTTGGATATAAAGGCCTTGGGCTAAGGCTATAGTGGTTGCAATGTCCTTCTGTTCACCTTCTGATCAGATTGTGAAGAGGCTAAATTTTATAGTATGAGAGATTACTTTGTGGCATTGTTTTGGTGGGGTAATAGTCAGAACTACCTCTAGTATCCTATATAGTTGAACCCCCAGAGTAACAATGATGCTACGGGGTAAAGAATCATGAACAACATGACGCCTCCACATATAAGGTTTTCCTAATAGAACATCACAAACTTCCAGTGGGGAAACATCACACAATACCTCATCCTTGAAGGGCTTGATGATGTAGGACATGTGACATCGTTGGCTGACACGAAGATCTTGACCCTGGTGAAGCCACCTGATGTTGTATGGCTTCAGGTGTGGTGTTGTTGGAAAATCCAACTTCTTGAAACCTCTGCTGATATGATGTTATTTTGGTTTCCTCTATCAATAATAAAATGTAGTGGGGTCCCCTTCACCCACATCTGTGAATGGAATATTCACTCCCCCTCCTCAGGATCCTCTTCTAGTTGGATTGTTGTAGGTGTTACAGTAGCAGTGGGTTATGCATCAATGATATATCTCCTTTTATTATTTTATGAATCAGGGTCCAAGTCAGTGTTCGACTCTTTTTCTTTGAGCTCGACCTCCAATGACTGTATTGAGAGACATTCATCAGTGTTGTGCCAAGGGTTGTGGTGGAACTCACACCACTTTCCAGTTTCTTTCTTAGACTTATTGTTACCCTTCTTTGCTTGCATCTGGGACTGGATCTCTTGATGTTGGACTTCCTTTCTCTATCCTTCATTATGTGAGTTAGATTTTTCTTTGCCATGCTTCTCCCACTTACTCTACTGGTTGAATTTATGCTCAATTTTGACTGGATATTAATAAGCAACTCCTAGTGAGGAGATGTCTAAGAAATCCATGTATGTTTGGATGTACCTGTGTAGACCACTGCAATACTTCAAAACAAGGTGCCACTTAGAGTATTTGATACCCAACTTTGAGTGAAAGGTATGAAAGATGTCGATGTACTCTGACATCATTTTGTCTCTTTTCTGACATAGAGTTGTCCATCTCATATATTGTTCATCATAGTTTCCGACATGATAGAGATCCTCCTTTAGGGCATCTACAAAGGCCACCCAAGTGGTTTCTCTCCAAAATAGTGTAGATTCATCTATGGTGTACCTTTCCTAGTAACCTTCCCACCAAGCTATGACATGGGGAAGGGATTTAAGGAGCGTGAAGGTGATCTTTTCACTGTTGGAAATTTTTTGGACATAGTAATAAAATTCTAGAAGATTCAACCATTTTTGTATAACATCTGCATCTATCTAGCCTTGAAATAAGGGGATATCAAAATTGACTTGTACCTTGAAGGGTGTTGCACTTGTGAAATGGCTTCTTATAAAATATGCCTCAGTCGTCGCCATTGGTAGTCTTTGAAGGATCTGAGCAAATTTTTCCATGATCTCATTCCTCTGTCGCATGAGGGCTTCCTCGAGAAACTTCTTGAAAGGATATCCTTCTTTTTCATCTCTCTTTTCTTACACCATGGAAGGTCTCTTGGGATGGAGAGAGTAGTTGTCCTCAAGCGAAATTAGCTCGAGACCCAACTCTCTATGCCCTGACCTCGTTGGGGACCTTTTATGAGAAACGATAAGGAGAACCCTGCTCTGATACCACTGATCTGTATTATTTTGAGAACGACATGAAGAAAAAAATATAACCAATATATAACAAGGAAATACATAGAGATAATGTGAAGAGCACAAAAATATAGTGAAACCCAACTTCTATTAATGAACAAGAGAGTGAAAAACAATAAAGAAAAAAAACTGGTAGAATGGGGTAGCTTATCTCTGGAAAGAAAGTTTGCTACACTTCATTTGCAACAAGATTTACATAACACTCCATTGCATGCTTAAAGGGCCTCCTTCACCTGAATCATGTATGAGAGAGTGAGAGGAGAACAATTCCCATGATGCATGTGGGATAAATTGGACCACGTTTATAAAATTCCATAGGAATGTAAAACACTAGGACTTCTCGAGTGATCACCCATCCCAGTACTACTCTATCCTGAGCGCGCTTAACTACATAGTTTTAATGGGTTCCGATGCATTAACACGATACTATAGGCATGCACATCAGACCACTAGTAAATCATAACATGATGTCTATAATTAACAAATGAAGATGAAATTACATTCCATTCCCCATCAAAAGGGTGAATATCATGGTTTATCAAAGCCACAGGCTCAAAATGGTGATTCAGTGGAAAAGGTGGATGGCCATCGAGATCCATCTGGATCAGTCAGGGGAAGTACATAGTTGAGATATTGAAGAAGTTTGGGATGTTTAACTATAAGCCCATGACTATGCCAATGGTGATGAGTTTGAAGAAACTAAGTGTGTCTTATTCTGATTCCGACGATATTTATCTGACCCTGTACAGATAATTGATTAGATCATTGATGTATCTGGTTAAAACTAGAACAAATATTTTATATGCAGTGAGTGCACTTAGCCAGTTTATGAGTTAGTTGAGATAGATACACTGGATTGTTGTGAAGCATGTGTTGAGATACCTGTGAGGCACAGTTGTACATGGTTTAAGATATAATTCCAGTATTGATATGATATGACATGAATATATTGACTCTGATTGGGTAGGGATTGCAGTGGACAGAAAGAGAAACTTCGGGTGTTGCTTCATTTTGGTATCTGTTATCGCTATGTAAATTCCCAGAGGTTGTCAGAGTAGAATAAATTTACAAGAGGTAACTTTATCCAATGATCTGAAAACAGATCCAGAAGCCTGATAGGGCTTGAAAAATGCTCAAAAATGAAAGTGCTCGGAATGCGACGAAACCTGTGCCATTGCGTCCGGCTCGTCTTCCTGATTCTGGTGGTATAATTTTTATGTTAAACGGAGTCCGTATGGAGAAGATATCGCGTTCTGTCCGAAAAGCCAAACAGGCAAAAATTTTGGGATGCTGACTGTACCTGTCCGTACAGTCCGTACAGACACGTGTCAGTCCATACAGTGCTGACATGGCAGGGCCGTACATCTGACGTGGAAAAACCAAATTGCGACACATGGCAGACGGAGAGGACGACACGTGGCAGCATCAGAGAGCGACACGTGGCAGGTTCGTACGGAGGACACGTGGCATCACCAGGACGCAACACGTGTCAGGTGAATTTGGCACTTTGGGCGTATGATCGGCCAGTTATGAGGTGACACGTGTCACCACTCACAGGGTGACACGTGGCACGATGACGTCATCGGATGACGTGGCGAGCTGACAGGGCGTACGGATGTGCTGACGCGGCAGGGACAGGTGGCAGTACGGTCGAGGATGTGGCAGTTGACTTGGCAGACAGGTGGGCGAATCACGTGTTGACATGTGGCATTATCCGATTAGTTTTTAAGGGTGCCACGTGGCCCAATCCTGGGCTGCCACGTGGCACCCCATTATTGGTTCGATTGGTTTGGTTGTTAAAATTTTGGTTGGCATGCGCGGGGGTCGAACCGGCGACCTCCCTCC
>ML779332.1:864202-874267 GCA_009831015.1 Picea engelmannii
AGGCCAAGGGACAGTCATTTTTGCAGAGTTATGCTGTTGGAAAGCCAAGCCAAAGTCAGTTTGTTGCAGGGTAGCCCTTGAGGTGGAAACGCTGTCGGATCGTTTCTGGGAGCTTGGAGCATCAGTTTGGCGTGCCGTTTCTTTTGCATGGTTCTTGAGATCTGGGAAAACAAGACCAGATCAGTCTTGTAGCCTTTGGGCATTGATGAGATGTAATTTCGAGCACTTGAGCAGAAATAAAGAAGCCTCCCCCATAGGAAAAAGGCCCGGAGACGTAGGCAAACATTGTGCCGAACTCCGTTATCAACCTGCGTTCTTATGGTTTGTTGTTCAGTATTATTTTCAGATATGCATATGTGTATTTGACTGATATAATCCTCTTCTTTCCTCATTCTTTCGTTAAATTCTCAAATGGTTAAAATATTCATGCAAGTTTAAAACTCAACCATAATCATAAAAGATCCTGCCCCGGATCAAGAATCTAGCCCTACCAGCTTCAGAGAGGGATCTCTCTATATGATTTAGCTATGTTTTAACTTTGAGATATTAAGCTAGTTAAATAAAATAAGATTGAAAAGGTTTGTTGTTGTTTTTGTTAAGTTGGATGAAAAGAGTTTACACTTCCATTGGGCTATGGGGTCTATACTATAAAGGTGGAAATCTAAACAGAAATTAAAAGATTCTTTTCACAGGGAAAGATAATGCATTCACTGGATTCTTTAGCAGTAAAATGATGAATAGCAGAAAAGATGAGAATTACCAATTAAAGAAAAGAAGCATTTAAGAATTTCTTCACTGTAATATCATAAAGATAAACATTAAGATCTTTCAAATCCAGAAACAGGGTATACAAAGATAAATCCTACAACATGCGCTTTTTTAAAATATTAGATTAGAAAACAATATGATAACTGAGAGAGAAAAACATTTCACATAGAAAAGAATAACATCACCAATGAACAACACGCGAGAATCCTGTGAAACGTTTCTTTGTATTACTGGAAGATCTTTTTGACAAAAATTACAGTCTTTCTAGCTTACAGGGCGTAAAGATCAACCCTAAGTACTTCAAAGTTTGAAGTATTTATAATAAAAATTACATATGATCCTGTCATTAAAAATCAGGACATGGAAATCTAAACTTAGCTAACTAACTCAACAAGATACAAAAATTCAGGAACTGTTTGATGATGTGTTGAAACTTCATATTGATTTCTAGGGTGAACCATTGGTGAGGCCTCTGCACGACTTCATCTGACTGGATAGTTGACCAGGGTTGGACACCTCAGCTCCTACTCGATCAGATTGCATAACTCTTCCCACCGAAGGTTACTGGGAACGCTAACTTTGAGCAATCTTCGGTATACTTCATCCATCTCCGTATACTTGGCAAAAGTTGGTTTGACGATGAAAATGTATGGGATCTCGTGTTGTATGTTGATATCTTACTAGAAAGCCTCTAAGAATGCTTTGCCTGTGATACTTCCCTGTATTACCAAGAATTTAGAACTATCTTTAGCCACAGTGGCTAATTTCATTTTATAATCAGAAAGTGTCATTAACTTGTCATTTATGACCCTTAAGCCAAGGATGCCTTTCTTCTGCAGAGCTTCAATTTTACTGAAAAATATTTGTACTCCTATGTCCATAGCCTAGACCTTTTCCTCCAATTGCAACATCAGTCCTCTTTTGGTCAGGACCCTCTTGACCTCAAGGATGGTTTCTATCCTATCTTCAATTTTCAACTCCTCTAACTCTTCTCTGGTTTTTGAATTTAGGAATTTAATAATCTCAGTGGCTTCTGCGGGCATTTCTCCCAATTCTCCTCTTATATTTTCAATCGATTGCTTGCTTCTTTGCACCAGTTCATTCTGCTCGAACATGACTTGCACCATAGGCCATATTTCATTTATGGATTTTGTGATATCCATCCAGACATTTTCCTTGACCTCAGCAAGTGTTTTGCCTGCCATTGTTTTGTTTTGAAGCTGTTGCAATTATTGTTTGAGCTTGTCTGGTGTTTGTTTCTCTTTTGAGTAGCTGAATTGGTAAGAAGACTTGAGTTCCTGAAGGTTCTCAACCTCCTTTTTAAGTCTTCTAATCTTTGTCTCTTGCAAATTCATGTCCTCCATGGATTTTGCAAGTTCTATTATCTTCTCCAGAGCTGTCAGTGGAGTTGCTGAGGGAATTTCTACTACAGATGTTGTGCTTACTCTTGTGAGTGGAACTACGCTCAATGGAATGAACTCCATGGGCTTTGATTGTTCCTTCTCTTTCAATAGTTTTTCCAATTCTGCTTCCATCTCCTTCAATTGTGCGTTCTGCTCCATGATCAGCTTGAGCATCTCATCCTTTCCCCTTCTGTCTCAGCTATCTCCTTTTCGTGTGAATCTTCTGTTGGTGGCAGTTTCAATTGTTTCCTCATAGATGTTATATCGAAATTTTTCTTTTTAAGCATCTCCTCGACTGCTTTCACATTCGAGGGATCATACCCAATCTTGAGGACCAGTTATTCCAACATCTTAATTTTGTTATCCTTTGCAAAGGATGATATTTTCTCTAATTTCAACTGTGTCTGGACATTACTCAGAGATGCCTGTAATTTGGTGGTCGCAGTAGAAGCATTTTTCAACGTGGAGAAAATAATTTCCCCAGTTTGCCTATGTAGATCCATTTGATCAGTAGGATGCACATCCCTTGTATGAAACTTGAACATTGCCCTTTTGTAGTCAGTAATCACTTTCAGATTTGGCAACTGTGCTTGCAGAAATGCCATGTGCATTCTACCCTTCATTGTGTCAAATGAAGACAATAGTCTGTGTTGAGCTATTGATGTTTGTTTCCAAAATTGAGTATATGTACTATTGGTCAGTGTCTGATTTTTCTTTTTGATCAGATCATATTTCTCAAAAATACTCAATTTTGGTCCTTCTTTGCTCGGTTGGTTGACTGGTGGAGTATTTGTGGGATTCTTAGGAAAAAATGTAGAAATGATCTACTTGCTGCTTAAGATGAGGAGTGACCGGTCATCCTTCATGGGTGCAGTGGATTTGATTTCTTTTTCACCAGCGGAGTCAGGTGTGTGACTGGTTTTTCGCCTCTTAGTATGTAATTGGAAATCCTCAGTCGAGACTTCAATGATAGGAGGTGAAGAATCCTTCCTGGTCCTTTTCTCCTTGGGAACCTATGGTGTAGTCATCTATGAGATAGTGATCGAAGGGTCCTGCTGTTTTAATTCAACCAGAGTGTTCGACTCCCATTTTGTTTGATTTGCGAATTTTTCTATCTCAGGCTTGGGAGTATGAACATATGGGGCATTTTTATTCTTAATCCTCATCTCATAAATTTTCCTGCATGGATCATAGTGCCATATGAAGCTAACAAAAAACTTCATCTCTTTTAACAGTCTATCTTCTTCCTCCCTAGCACCTCGTCTATTGCAGATGAATGATCCTATTTTCCCTTTAATTCTAAGTTGCTGCTTCTTTTTCAGAGACACGAAATGTATGTCATCTGAGTTGATCATTTGACTTATGTAATCCAGAGAAAATATCCTCATGGGTAGGTACTTAGGCAGTCTGTATGGAGCCAACTCGCATCCATAAACTCTGATCTCAGTGTGGTTTTGGTAAAGATCCCAATCGCCAATTTTCGCAAGATATGAGAGGTGTAAAATCCTCTAAATCTCTTCGTTTATTCTCGGCTCGGGTCTGCCACTAAGCATGCTCACCACTGGATGGTAAAACTACTCGATAAACTGTTTGAAGTTGAATTCTGTGGAATTTTGCCTGAGTAGTGAAGTCCAAGTTGTTATCGCTTGTAGCCTCCTGTCCTTGTCCATCTTCTGCATTTAAAAGGAGAATTTGTCTGCCTGAAGAAAGTGAACATGTAGGCCAGTATTGAGGAATACCAGAACATGCTCTCTATGGAGAAATTTGAAAACTGTTCATGGATACTGTTCATCAGGAAAGTGTTGTAATCGAACTATGTGGTGGGTTTTTCTTCTGTGGAGAAAATGGATAGAAAACCCAATATGGGTTCATCCACCCATTGGTCGGAAAAATAACCTAAAAAAGCGTAGAGGGACGAAATGGTTTGGTTTCCCTTTACTGAGAATAGGGAGGAAGGGTATGGGGGATTTGTCTTGGGGAGCTGAGTAGCCTAAGGGAGGAAAAACTCGAAAATCTGTGCTCTCTGATGGAACGATAATTTCTGATAAAGCTCCATAATAATTTTGAGATTGAAAGGAGAGAGGGATTCGGTTCTAGGTATCTGCATCATCTGGTCAATGGCCTCTGGTGTGATGAAGAATAGGGTTTCTCCTGATGAAGATACTATGGATCTTTGATCAGGGAGGTAATGAGCTTGGCACTTGAGGGTGAACTCAGGGAAATGGTGGACCTGGGGGAAAAGATACAGAGGTAGGTTGGATTCCCAGATCCCAATTTCATCGCTCTGATCTAAGAAAACCTCTTTGAGTCATGGCTGCAAATCCGTGAAGTCAAATTCACACCTGGTGTCTGCGATTCAATGATCTTTGTCGGCCAGGGGAATCTTGTCGAGATTGACAAGAGGCGGGAGGAAAGGATTGTCCTCATCTTCTTCCCTCTTTGATTTTGGTGCCATTGCTGTGAAAATACTTGCAAGTCAAACAATCGTTAGTGGGGATGACGGTGGCCTTGGAAGGTTGAATGAAACTGAGAGAAAATGGGGAAACTGTGCTCTGGTGCGACGGGAAAGATATTCTCTGGTGAGACGACACAGTAAGCGATGGAAGAATTGAAGGGAAATGGTAGTTTTGAGAAAACAGATACTCGTTGGGCATGAGGGATAGGTCAACAAGCTAACAGATAAGTTAGCGAGTAATAAATTGCCAACGGGTCTTTTGGAGCATGAGATGACAAATAAAAATGAATTTCGAATACGACTGGATGACATGGCGGGTGTTGATTGGGGAGTAACTATGGTGAAGCAACTTGTAACGGGTGAACAGGGGGAATGTACTGACATAGTGATGAGATGTGATATTTAGGGAAAAATATGGAATATGACGTCATGGGGTGACAGGGTATGTCAGACCATGGTAAGCGGTGGGAGTCTGAACTAATGGATTCCTGCCACATAGAGGAAAAGGGCCCGCTAGAAGAACAATCCATTCCGGACCCCCCCCCCCCTCTGTTAAAAATAGATCGTTCGGGGGGGTCCGAAAAACACCATGAGCCGTCCATCAACGTGCCTGCTCCTGGACCGTAGATCTATGCGCAATGTTTAATCAACATTCTGGACCCCCCCCCCCCCACCATTAAAAGTAGAACGATCGGGGGGGTCCAAAATTGAATTTTGATCGTGGATCTAAGCACTAGCGCCTCAACCATTTAGATGCACACTTTGGTCATCTCCAATTCTGGACCCCCCCACCGTTAAAGGTAGAACAGTCAGGGGGGGATCCGGAAAAACTTGTCAACTGTAGATCTGGGCGCCAACATCTCATCTGTTCATCTGTGCGTTGTTTTTAATGTGTGAGCGTAAAATCATATTTTCTCCAAAACTTGGGATAAGTGCATCATGTGGGTTTTCCCAAAATTTTCCCTATTTTCATCACCATGGGGTTAGACATCAAACCTTTAAACCTCAAAGATATGGTTCAACTTCGATCATCATGCCTATTTTATTGGGATAAAGAAAACTACCTTATGTTATAACCTAATTACCTATGACAATTAGCCCAGATTAAACTATTGGACTAAGAAATTACTCTATCCTGGGGTTATTTGACCAAGATTAGGCAGTTTGGTCAAATTTATTCACTAGCTAACCTAATTTGCTTGGCTAAGATTAAACAGTTTAGCCAAGCTTATTCCCTACTCCTATCAACATCAATTTAAAAGGACTTGGCCATGATTGAACTGTATGAACCAATTCATTGTTATTTCATGGGGCTTTATCCAATTTCTTCTATGCCCTCTTTTATTCATTTTTTTTTTCTTTTGTTTTCTCTTTCTTTTCTTTTTCTTTTTTTTTTCTTTTTTTTTCTTTTATTTTTCTTTTTCTTTTCTTTTCTCAAATTATTTGCAGAATGGAAAATCATTTGACCAACCAGACACTGAAGTGATAACATTTCAGTCACCAGTTGATCCTATAAATTATAGGGTTATAACAGCGGCTCCACCTGGGGATGGTACTTTCCTTGTGAAGTGCCAAGAATCCTTCTTCCTGATGTTCTGATAAATTTCTTCACAGTAGCCTTTGTTGTTTGATTTTTTTTATTTTTTAAAAATTTGATGATAATGCTCAGTGGCTTAGGTCCTTCTCTGCGGGATTCAACCATCTGATCAAAGTTATTCATTCAAAAACTTGTAAGCAAAATGAAATGATTTGTACAATGGAAAGGTGAGACTGAAAGTCCCTACTGAGGAGGTGAATAGTGCTTCAGCATTCATTCACAGGTCCTCCTGACATATTGGTCCCATCACTGTTGTTGAGCAGGAAGGCATTATTCCCTTTAAATGCATGAATTATGTAAGGTCACTTCCATAAATTGTTGAATTTTCCATGTTTCCACTTATCTTCATTTCAGGCATCCCATCTCAGGACCAGGTCACCTAGCTCAAAGTCATCTTCTTTAGTTCTTTTGTCAAAAATATTTTTAATGCTCTCCTGGACAACCTAAGTTTTGTTGTACACTTCTTCTCCGGACTGTTGCAAATGGATCATCTGGCTTATCCTTCTTTGGGAATCATTCGGCTCGGCTTGCATCTCTTGTAGTAGTTTCATGACAGGAACCCCTAAGGAGGTAGGAAAAAGTGCTTCAGTGCCATAGACCAACTGATATAGAGACATACCAATTGACCTCTTGGTGGTCATACTGTCATCCCATAGTGCGAAAACCAGCTTGTTATGCCATGAATTTTTTTTTTCTTGCAACGTCATCTTGATAATGTTCACCAGGGTTTTATTGGATGACTCCGCCAGCCCGTTTCCCTGAGGGTAATAGGTTGTGGAATACCCCAAATCGATATGATACTAGTTGCAAAAATCTATGAGCTTCTTAGATAGAAAAGCAGCTACATTTTCAGTTATAATCTTTCTAGGACAACCAAAACGAGACAAGATATTATTTTCTAGAAATTTAATAATGACAGAATCAGTAGCTTTCCTGTTGGGTACAGCTTCGATCCATTTTGTGAAATAGTCTGTAGTAGTGAGAATCCACCTGTGTTATCCCAAAGAGGGGGGATGTATTTCTCCGATAAAGTCTAATCCCCATTGTTGGAAAGGATCTTCAACAGAGATTGGCTTCAGGGGCAAAGGAAGGAGTTTCCTTTTGCCCTCTAACACCTGACATTTATGACATGAAGTCACTTTCTGATGCACATCAGCGAATAGTGTAGGCCAATAGAACCCAGCTCTGAGAATTTTATTAGCTGTGGTCTTCCAGTTCAGATGACCGCCACAGTATCTTGCATGAAAATCCTGCAATACTTTGTCAGCTTCATCCTTTAACAAGCAATTTAACAAAATACCTCCAGGATCCTTCCAATATAGATTGCTTTCTAGAATGCAAAATTTTAATGCTTTCAATTTAAAAAACCTAGCTTTATTTTTGGTCAGACCAGGGGGAGCTTGTAAGTTATGTAAAACAAATATCAGGTCTGTGTACCATGGAGAGTTCAGAAATACCTCTTTCATGCTTGGAGTCACTTTCCCTCCCTGTTCATCTATTGCAGCTAAGAAATTAATGTCAAGAGCATGGAAATTGGATTCAACCACTAACTTTGCTAGACCTTGACCTTTAATCAGTTTAGTAGGCTTAATCTCTATGTCATACTCTAGAATGATAGAAATACATTTTCCTCTTCTGCCATCTCGATTTTCCTGGGTTAAAATGTCCTTTACTACTACATTTGAAACATATGCAATGGTCTGGGAATGGAGAATATATAATCTAAAATATTTTATAGCCTTTACCAGGGAAAAATCTTGTTTCTCCATTATTTTATAATTCAAAGAAGCGTCTTTTAAAGATTTACTGAAAAACACTATGGGTTGTGCATACCCTTCGTTGTTTTTCTATAGTAACACTGCTGCAATGGTATGTTCAGAAGCGAAAGAAAAAAGGTAAAAATCCTTGGTGAAGTCAGGACTAATCAAGACTGGAGCCTGTGTGAGTGCATGTTTAACTTGTTCAAATGACTACTTGGATTCAAAGTTCCATTTTATTTTTGTGTCCTTTTTTAACATGTTGGTGATGTTCCTGAGAAGCTCAGCCAGGTTAGGTATGAATCTTCTTAGAAAGTTTATTTTTCCAATGAAAGATTGTAATTCTTTAATATTCCTTGGCTGTTCCAGTTTCTGAATGGCTTCTTTTCTGCTGGGATCTATTTTAATTCTGTCCTTAGAGATTATGTGCCCCAACAATTTTCCTTCTTCTAATCTGAAAAGGATTTTCTTAGGATTCAGAGAAATCCCAAATCTCCTACATTTCTCAAACACTTGTCTGAGATGTCGTAAGTGCTCGTCATCGGATTGGGAATAAATAGTTACGTCATCCAGATAAATGACAATAAATTTTCCAAGTTCTTCCACAAAAGCGATATTCATCGCTCTTTGGAAAGTGGCCCCAATGTTCATTAACCTGAAAGCCCCAATGTTCATTAACCCAAAAGGCATTTTCACGTACATGAAGGTACCCCATGGTGTTGTGAAAGTTGTTTTCTCTTGGTCATCTGGGTGAACGAGAACCTGGTTATATCCTGAGAAACCATCCAGTAAGGAGATTTGGTTGGATCCAACTACCTTTTGTAATATATGGTCCATTTTTGGCAGTGGGTAGTTGTCCTTTAGGGGGACTTTGTTCAAGTTTTGGAAATCAATGCAAAGCCTGATTTCCCCAGTTTTGTTTCAAGTTGGGACTAGATTCGAAACCCATTTGGAAAAACGTAAGGGAACTATGATTCTAGCATCATACATTTTTTTGATTTCTTTTTCTATTAGGAGAAGAAACTTGGGATTGATCCTTCTAAGTTTTTGTCTGAAAGGTTTTTGATCTTCTTTTATCGGGATCCTATGTTGAATGATGCTTGTGTCATAAGATTTCAAATCTTTAGAACCCCAAGCAAAAACGTCAGCATATTCCTTAAAAAGTTCAATGTATTTGAGTTTATGCTCAGGAGGTAAGGATTTGGAAAGTTTTACTATCCTGGGTTTCTCTTCTATCCCTATGTTACAGTCTTCAACCTCTTTCCCACTGGCTTCAATTTTAGGTTTTTTAGCTACATCATTAAAATCAAATAAGTCTTCTAACAGAACTAAACCCCTAGGCAAAACATTACTCTTTAAATGCAAAACATCAGACTCTATCTCATCTTCCCCTTGTAGAAATTTCGATGCAAATTAATGTATTCCTATGATTCTCCTGATCTAACAATTTCCACCACTTGTTAAATACATAATCGCTTCTACTATTATTATTGCGGAAGCAATTAAACCACGATCACAACCACAATGCACAAAGTGAAATATCAATAACACACAACACAGAAGTTTTACCGGGAAAGCATAAAGCTAAAAACCCCACTATCATATATTATGTATATCATAAATCATGAAACAATCTCATACAAAACTCTAATCCAAGAGCTCTCAGTACAATATAATCGTCTCAGACTGTCATACATAAATCAACAAATACATGTGCCAATTTTCGTGTCCAGACAGCCTGCCTCCTCTGCACAATCTCTGTAATCCGAATTCTCACAATGAATCGAATGAATCTTTTTCACATGCTCATAAGCATATCCACTGCATGTGTGAACAAATCACAACTGATAGACAACTGTCCCTTTCACCTGTTATCTCAACTGGTATCCATTGGAATGACATGCATGTAGTTAACCATGGAAAGTCTTCAGTTGCATGCGAGTTAACTGATTAACTGAACTCTCACTAGTGCATGTTTAGTTACAACTAGTACAACTGATATTAACTCACTTAACTACACTTATAATTATGTTACAATTCCAAATCACTCAGTTATGAATGAGATAATAGATTAATATTTATTGT